>CM077240.1:27885856-27940856 GCA_039654775.1 Spinibarbus caldwelli
TTGCAAACAATATTTGTGCTTAATATATTGTTTTTCTTGCAGTTGCGTGCGTTTCCCCATTACTGAACCGTTCAGCCCTGGTTGAATTTACTCTGTAACTGTATCCGGCAGCTCTCAGTTTCACTGGTGGATTAATACAAATATTCTCTTGATGTTGCGGCCAGAACAGCATGTGCTAAATGGCCGCTTCCATTGAGAAGATGATACCTATGTCCTAATAGACTATAATTCAATTCAATTCAATTCAAGTTTATTTGTATAGCGCTTTTCACAATACAAATCGTTGCAAAGCAGCTTTACAGGAAATTAAGTTTCTACAATATATTTATATATTGTAGAAACTTAATATATTTAACTTATGGCGAAATTTGGTAGTTCTGTATGTTGTCTGAGGGTATGCTTCATCTGAGGTCCTCTGAGGGGTTGGCATCATCTCTTCTCAGGTGTTTTGGATCCAGACTGAAGCTTGTGTAAATCCTAGTTACCACGGGATGTTAATCATCTTCAACCTGTGGTTTAAGAGCATCCTCAGGGGGCTCTGGGAACTTTCTTGCATATTTGAGCTTTTTTTCCTCATTGTTTGAGTTCTATTTTGAGATAAAAACATCCCGAGTTCTCTTCCTTATAAGGAGCTCTGTTCACTAGTCAGGGAAGCTCTAAAAGCTTGAAGAGGACATGAGGAATGGAGAGGGCATTATGATGGCATCTGATTTCAACGAAGCCTCCAGCCAATGCCAAACTGTTTTTGGCTAAGTCTGGGTGGCCAAAACCATGTCAGAGTCTAAAAAGAATTTAAAATGCACACTAGATGCCAAAGTTTGAGGGTTGTGTTGTTTAAAAAATGATGTCCATGATTCAGCTTCATAAAAAAGACTTTTTGAAAAGGTTTAGCTGGTGAACACCACAGTTGTGTGGTGTAATCAAGCATAAACCAGTTAGTTTAAGCAACTCCATCTCAAAATTCCTCAGATCTTTCTGAATGTGCATTAGTAAGCGTGTTAGTTCTTCTAACTACCATAATCCCAATGCAACAGGACATCGTATGTGCCGTTCGGCTCGGTAGACGTGCTGTTCTTTTTGGAAGAGCTCATTAAAATGGAGGAGGTTAGTCCTCTATGGTGACCTTGTCCACCGTACCTCATTTACAGAGTGTTTATGGCGTTGTAAATGCCCGGTTGCCATGCGCATGCATACACATTGTCCGTTCGCCTGTGCCATGCCCTCTGGCCAGTGCTGGAAAGTTTGCTCGTTAGGTGCAATACATCCATGTCTCACCTCACCGTTCAGCTTAGCACACTCGCTCCCCGGATCCAACAGCTGTCACCAGAACACACACAGAGGTGCCTTTGGGTTGTGACAGAGTTTGTGTGTATACAGTGACCCTCAAAAGGTATTCGGACACTCGAGTGACACTTAACACGTCTGAATGTCATTTCATTAAGTGGCATCTGTAAACAAATGCTGCTTGAGATTTTCTCAGAATTAACTTTCTAAATTGCTATTTAATAGCATGGACTTTTAACCAACTGGAGCCACAGTGATTTTAAGTGGATGTATGAAGTCATTCCTCCTCAAATTCACACAGGTGCTGAAGTGTCCAAATAGGTTGTGTTTGTTTTTCTTTTTGAACAGTATGGGTTTTTTTTATCATTTAAAACCCAAAAAATCATCTTTTTTTATTCATAAGTGTGTTCGCCTTTCTTTCAAATAAATATCACTTGACTTGATATTTTGTTACTAAATCTAATCTACAGTATGTCTATGCAATAATATTTTTAAGCATCGATGCTTAAGTGACTAAATTGTATTATTATTATTTTGAACAATGCACAAAGTGTTGTAAAAATTTAAACAGCAGGTAACACTGAATTAAACATGAAATTTTGAAGTAGAAAAGCTAAAATAGTATTTTATTGTAAAATGTACTCCAATAATATTTGTTATATTTAAAACTTCAAAATATTTGAAACTTTAATCCAACCTTCTTTTATAAATATTTTGCTTAAAAAGTGTGCTTGTGCAGTTTTTCTTTCAAATAAATATTGTTATTATGCAAGAATAGTTTTGTTGCCCAATTTAATGCAATGACATTATATATAAAGGTGTGCTTCTAGTTTCTTCTTTCAAATAAATATCAGTTTATATAATATTTTGTTTCTTAATCTAATGTAAAGACATTTTAAGCATAGCTTAAGTGTCTAAATAAGTTTTGGGACACAGTGTGTTCAATTTTATGTATTTGCGCTGTTTTTATTTAGTGAGAATTCTAGATCTAGAATAGCTTTGAGCAAACCCGATATGACCTACCTGTGCTTAATACTGAGAGGTGATTCTTATATAACACACTGCTGAACTCCCCGCTGCATTACAAATGGCCACAGCACTCCCTTTATTGGCAATTCTGAGTACTGCCACCTCGAAAGGAGCCAGCGTGTCTCCCTTGTGTTGTCCCAGAATGCCAAGAGGTTGATGGACGGCTGTCTGGAGGGCCTTGGGGAAAGCGCAGTGGCAGGGTATGATAGAGTTCAGGGAATTGGCACCAGATTAGCTGTGCAATGTGACAGAGTGAAACTGTTCAAGTGCTGTAGCCGAAAGGCATCAGACCTTTCCTGTGCTCTTTGCTGCATTTGAGAGAGTGGTTCTGACTTTTATATTGTTCACCAAGGGCATCCGTCCTCTGTGGAAGAATCCCTCTTTTTAATGACTACCAGACTAAGCTACATTTTTAGAAAGTCATTTTTAGATATTTTAGTTTTTACATCTGAAATCAATGAAATCACCTCTTGAACTCAATTTTTTCGTGTCCATGAGTTTAGAGGATTTTATATGCTGCTCCTAAACACCGTCAAGTAACTTTACATTGAGAGATTTGCATTTAATTGTTTTATTTAATATTTAACATTATATTTATTAGGAACACACATCTATCCTTCCATCAGATTCAAACAGTATTAGATATTTAATTGCTTATTTCTGCCTGTTTTTATATTCAGATTATCTTTTATTGTTAGATTAATCATTTGTAGTGTTTTGATGCCTTGCATTTTGATTTGTGTTTGTTTTATTTAATAATTTTATTATTATATTTTTTTTATTTATATATATATATATATATATATATATATATATATATATATATATATATATATATATATATCACTATTAACCATAACAGCAATATAATTATCAGCTTATCGCAATTGAAGTTTCAATATATGTTCATCTCTTCCTGGATAACTGATCAAAAATATGTTCCCCTTTATTGTGTCCTGCCCAAACGTCTTGTTTAAATAGGAAATGTGATGTCAAGTGATTTATTGTGGTGTTTAATGTGGATTTTATTCATAGAGTTAATGTGGTAGTGGTTAATAATAGAATATCCAGAGGAGGTTTCTCCATTCTCAAATGAAGACCTATTCAAAGTTGTTGACTCGAAGCGAACGAGGACCAAAGGGAGTATAAAATTAAAGACGCAGCATTTTGCATTTTCTGGCCTCAGTCTACTGTAATGAATAAGGTTCCTTCCTCAAGCAGCTGTTCCTGTCTTAGACTATTTAAATGGCCGCGTGGAGGGATACAAACAGTGCCGTCAGGAGCTTTGAGGAGCAGGTGGAGAAAACAAGTTTAGACAAACCCCTGACTCATAAAGCTTTTAGTTTATGTAACAGCATAAAATTAGTTAAACAGAGACGTTTATTCCCACTAGGTGCCCACTTACCAAGAGGACAGGCGGTGTACTCTTTTTGGGACTTATCTGCTATGATGCATGTTTTGTAACTTGTTTAGTTATTGGTAAGTAATATTTGTCATAGAAACACTCACACATTTTGATGCCATAAAACCTACAGGTACAATGACTTTAATCTTGTATTGATATGACTTTGTTTTTTTACTTAATTTTCATACTAAGACTTTAATCTCATAATGCTATGCCTTTATTCTCAAATTAGTATCTTTTCTTATATTGCTACAACTACACGCTCAATATGGCTACTACTTTATTCTAGTAATTTTGATTTTATTCTCAAAATATTATGACTTTAATCTCGTAATCTTACATTTATTTTATTTTATTTTGCGTGGCAATAAAACGCTGTCGTAGATCTTGCCTGGGTGCTTAACTGCAGAATGTTATTCCTTGCCCTACCTGGTGGATATTGTGTGAAGCACAACTTTTTGAAAATATCTGAAAAAGCACATGCAGGGTGCTCCGTGATCATGCGTGATGAAATGCTGTTGCGTGAAAGAACGTGCATTCTGTCAGTGCCAATAGCTCATGGTTAGCGTGCTGACACAGTGCACCTGCATTCACGGCGACCCGAGTTCGATTCCCGTCTCGAGGTCCTTTGCCGGTCCCACTTTCCTCTCTTCACCCAACACTTTCCTGTCTGCTCTCTACTATCCTGTCAAATAAAGGCATAAAAAGGCCCAAAAATATCATTTAAAAAATATGCATTCTTAATGGCCACATCTGTATAACAGCCTGCATTTATGACAGATTTGTGGAGGCCTAGGGTCAACGTAGTATCTTATGTAAGTGTAAAGGTCCCGGTCTTGATAGGAATTGCATGGTACTTCTGGCATGTGGCAACAACACCCTCAGAGGAGACAAGCTGGTGGGGAATGACAGCTATGTTCTGGCCTACACACTCCCCAATCTTCAACGTAAAGCCTGCTGGTCAGATGCATGGACACGTCACAGGCCTGCAGACTTTCATTTGGTTGAATGGTTAGCCTACTTCCACCTGTCACAGTTGCTTTAAGGAAGCTAATTAATATTATTAAACAAAATTAGATCATTAATGTCTAAGAAGTTCTTGTAACCCTCAGATATTGCCCTGTTAGACTCGTCAGATTGCGTACATTTTTGGTTAAAGGATTAGTTCATTCAAAAAATGAACATTTTGTCATTTCATCAGCAAAATAAGATATTTTAATTATGTGCTGGTCTGTCTTTTATGAGTATTTTGAGTATCTCTCTACTTTATAAATTTTCAATTGTGGCTTAAATGTCCACACAATATGAACAATATGTCTTTTGTTTTATCATTTGAAACCCAAAAAGTGTGTGCTGTGCTGTCTTTAAAATAAATGTCATTTTTTTTTAAATATCATGCAGGTAAAATGAGTAGGATTGGGACTTTCAAGTTTAAAAAGTATGCAAATAAATAATAAAAGTGGTCTAAATAACTCGTGCACAATATTACACATTTTCTGAAGCCAAATTATAGATGAACAAATTGAAATTGTCTTCTTTTTTTTTGACTGGAAAATCTTGTAATTCACCCTACATCTCCTCTTCTGAACATTTATAAAAGAGGTAACTCTGCAATTTGTGACTAAATCGTTCTTTTGAGTTGAATCTTTTAAATTATTCGATTTACAAGACCACTCACTTAAACTCATTTAAGACCACTTACTTTCAGTGGTTCTTAATCTTTTTGATTCCAAGATAGTATTCAAGTAATTATGTTGTAATAAAAATAAACTTAAAATATGCCGTTTAATCATTTTTAGTGATTTTAGTCTTTTAATAAAATATTACAATTATTTATTTCTTAAAATTTATTAAGATGTCTTTCTTTTTTTTTTTAGCATTTTAATTAAGATTATGTTAATAAAACTTTTAACATCTACATTTGACAGACGCTTTTATCCAAAGCAGCATGCATTGCATTCAAGGTACACATTTCTTATCGGTTCTTTGCTGGAATTGAAACCCATTCACATAAATGTAGTTGTATAGACTACTTTTACAACTTTTTGTGGTTCTTTTGCACCCGTTTTTATGCATAAGGAAAGACAGAAAGTTCATTGTGCTTTTCTTTTTTGGGTGAACTAATCCTTTAAGAGTGAATAGAGCGAGCTGCCTACTCAACTTCTCCCCATCCATTCTCTGTCATCTGCTTCCCAGCCTGTGTTTGTTGTTGCTGCTGCCAACCACCCAACTGGTGATGGACTCCTTCTGCACAGCTCCTTGTGTGCGAGTGGTTGGTGCTCGTGGCACATACTATGGAGATTTGAGCCAGCTCGTTGTGTTTGCCACACACTGACTGTTAAAAATATCCCCAGCTATGTGAAGAGTTGAGGGAGGCCTGGCAATGAAAGTGGCACCTGCTTCTTATCACCGCGCAGTTTGCTGCTGGGACTAAAACCTCTCCAGAGGCAAATAAAGGCATGTTTGCAGGCTCAAGTGCGCCACTGATATGTGCCGCATTTGTAGGGTTGGCATTTGTTAGCCTGGCGGCTGGTCAAGTCTGGGAAACAATATGCACTATTTTAAAGAGTTGATGTAAATGAGACTAATACATCTGATAACTGGTTGTGTAATTGGCATCTGCGGTTGCCCCTGCGCAACCACATCAGTTGAATGCATAGTCTAGTGGACGGCAACCATTGGTCTCCATGGATAAAAATGTACCATACCGCATCCAGTATCAAGTGCAAAAAATACAGGACTCCTAATATTTATTTAGATTCTGAACAGTTGCTCAGATAACAAAGAATCAGAATGAACATGGAGGCACCTTATGATTAAAGAAAATAAGTAAATTATTTAATTTATATTAATTGTTAATTATTTAATTAATTTGAAAATATTAAAATAATATTTAAATAAATATAATTTGAAAATAAATAAAATACATAAAAGATTTTACAATATTTTACTAACCTAATTTGATTAATTACATTTAATAATTATTAATTGAAATTTATTAATTAATTTGAAAATTATAAATTTCTAAAATTAATTAATTTGAAATGATTAATTTCATTATGAGAAACATGCAAATCCTGAATTTAGATATATTTATATTATATCAATACAGTAGCGATTATAATATTTTTGGAAAAATTATTTAAATTTGTAAATTATTTTTTTTATTTATTATTAAACATATTAAATTATTTTATATTAAACACATTTAATAATTATTATATATTGTTGTTAATTTCATTGAGAAACCTGCAAATCCTGAATATAAATTTGATTATAGTACATCAATAAAGCAGTGACTAAAATATTTTAAAATTATATTAAACATATTGAAAATATTTTAATTTTTTTATATTTTAAGTATGTTTTATAGTTTAAAAAAGAAATTAGAAAGATCTGAAAATTGAGCAGTTTCACATGAAAGTAGTGACACATTTAACCCCAATCTCCCATACATATGGGATCATAACAATATTTCAAGACAGACTTCCCTTGTGCTGTAGTGAGTTACAGAGTAATGCGTATATTTAGTGTAAACCATGGGATGTGACATCATCAGCGAGCTCTTCAGGGGGTCCTTTCAGCACTCTGATAGCACATCAATGCTCCCATTTAGTGCCCTAATGATCTCTGTGTTAAAGAGGCAAGACCCGTCACCCTTCACTCAAACATGCGCTGCTGGTGATTGTGTACATACTGGCTGTGAGGAAACTATATGTTACTGTACATGTGTATATATATATCATTTCAGATTATAACTGAAATTTATATCTTTCAGTGAGTCATGCATCTCCTTGGAAAAACCATGCAAGTAAAGTTATAAACAAATGCATAATTAGATTGAGTAGCGCAAAGACTCGCAGTCGTCCTCGAGGCGAGAAGAGACCTTTACAAACCCCCTGGAGTTCTTCACTGTAATGCTACGTGGCTTCGATGGCAGTTTGTTGCTGATGGTGATTATGATGACAGAGTATGCTAATTACAGTGTGCTTACCATAAGGACACGCTAGCCTGACCCCGTGTGTTTACCAGATGAGCAGTTCTAATGCTATAATTATTGTTTCGTGCAGATGCTGGGTGGAACGTCTCTCCCTGTCAATACCCTGGTAAAGATTAAGGAGGGACTCCTGAGACAGAGGGAACTGGAGATTGACCGGTGAGTAAACAAAGACACTTTTAGAGTGCTCATGAAGTCGTACACAAAGAATAAGATCGTTTTTAGGTTGTGGGGTCAAATATATATTAAAATCAGCTGACAAATTGGGCTAGAATGGTCCAGAAACACTCAATTCAAGAATTATATATATATTATAATCTAAGTAATATAATATGCAAATATATATGTTAATATATACATGTAATATAAAATTTGCATAATTCTAAAAATATCATTATTTTGTTATTTATTGTGGTTATATATTTTATATTATTATAAATTTATTTTAAATCAATATATATATGTTAAATTAATAGATATATTTTATTTGCCAAATTAAGTTGTACACAAAGAACCAGACTTTTTTTCAGGATGTTGGGTCAAATATTTATTGAAATCAAATTATGTTATGTTATGTTATGTTATGTTATGTTATGTTATGTTATGTTATGTTATATATATATAAAAATACACACACACACACACACACACACACACACACACACATATATATATAAATTCTAAATTAACAGATATTAGATATTATTATATTCATTATTATTTTATATTATATTATATTTAAAAATATATAATATATTATTTCTCTAAATTTATTATAATTTTATATTTTATTATAAATGAATGTAAATTCTAAATTAATAGATATTAATATATAATAATTAACATTAATATATATTAACATTTTAATATATTATATATTAGATGATAATAATGGACAATTTTATATATACATTAATATCTATATTTTATACATTTAATATCCAATCAAATAACATGCTTTCAGTAAGTCACACGCCTCCTTGATAAACAAAGACATTTTTAGAGTGCTCAGTTAAGAATAAGATCATTTTTAGGTTGTTGGGTCAAATATTTATTCAAATGGGGTTAAAAGATGACCGTCTGATGCATGTAGACATATTCTACCTATTAAAATAATCACTCACCCTAGCCAAAAAAAAAGCCATGCCACTGCTTCTACGCATCATTTCCTGTCATCTCTCAACTGTCTTGTGTCCAAACAAGGCCTATCCTGACCTCCCACGTGAACAAAGTAATGGAATCATCCATTTTTGTCTGTAGGTTTGTCATTAGCTCGTGTTTCTGGGCAGGGGCAGATGCTTCATTAATAGCATTTCATTAATTTACCATGACGTCGGCTGTGACCCTGTAGTGATGGCTGTGACCTTGAGTGCTTGTAATTATAGTTTCATGCTGTCACCCGAAGTGTGGCTTTGCTTTTAGGTGAGCTCTGACAGACGGGGCAGTGCCACAGACGCCACAGAGCGGACGGCCACTGTTCAGACACAAACGCACCGCGTTTCTCTGCCAAGAATTACACATGAGGAAATGTTTTTAGCTGGCCATCAGTCTGGTGTTGCTCAGGCTTCTACGTCACATGACAGTTTAGCTGTTTGCTTATATATTGCTCATTTACATTGTAGTTTACCTTATTAAAGGTGCTGTAAGGAATGTTTGGGAACTTCTCTTTTCTCCCCCTCTTCTTCCAAAACCCTGCCCTACAAATATAATGCTGAAATCAGGAGAGAGGAGCAAAATAGCTAAATTGTACCACAGACTAACTGACGATTGTTTATGAAAGTGAATATGGCTGTAAACCTGAATAATCTTCAAAAATTCACACACTCTCTGTTTCCTGTTTCACATACATGGACTGCTCTGTGAACATGCAACATGATTGACAGGTAGAAAGCATTTCAGAGTCTTCTGATAGTCTAAACCAGGTTTTTTTAAACCATAAAATATAAACACAGCTATTATTTTTTTTCACACTTTTTCCCCCTTACACTTTTTTCAGAAATAATTTCACATTCATAGATTGTTGTTGTTGTTGTTATTAATAGTAGTAGTATATGTATTAATTAATTAGTTTTTTTTTTGCACTTTTTCTCTGAAATAATGTCACAATCTTGGAATATGTTAATTATTATTATTATTATTTACATTTTTTTATTTATATTAATAATGTTTTTATTATTATTATTTTTATTCGTAATATTTTTTTACACTTTTTCTCAGAAATAACATCACGTTCTTGGAATATGTTAATTCATATTATTATCGTTATTATTTTACCTTTTTTAATTTGTATTTTATTATATTTTGAGTCTCAGAAATTTTTGGCCGCATTTTTGTTTATGTTTACAGAGTCTACGGTCCGCACAGAGAAAGATATCTTTCAGAACATCTAATTCAGTTATTTCCGTTAGGAAAAAGGGACATTCTCCAAACAGATCGCTTGCAGCACCTTTAACTGATCAAAACATTAGGTACCACAAGATAGCTTTGCGATCATTTCTCTGATCTTGCTGGTTTTTAAGTATGCTGAACTTGATCTAGTAATGTTTAACCACACACCCTCTCTCATTTTGCTCAAAGGCAGAAAATGACCAAACTAAGTGCAACAAGCACACTTTAAAATGTCATTACAAGTGTAAAAACATTTCTTACGAAAGTAGTTGTGCCTGCCACATCACAGCGACTGCCTCCAGCGAGCCTGCCCTTCTCGCTCAAAAGGAATTTTTCAGCATGCTTGTTTTTAAAACAACTTTTCCACATGGAACCCCAAAGAAGTGCTCTGAAGCAGCGCTGTGCAACAGACTGTGAACGCCAATAAAATCAAAGTGAATATTGAGTGTCTTACTGATTTGCAATTTCTAGGCAAAAGCAGCAAATCCTTCAGCTCCATGCGAGGATCAGGGAAAACGAGTTAAGGGCACAACAAGTCCTCCAAAACCAGAGGGGGCGCTATGACGACTCATATCTGCTCAAAGCTAAGGTATTATAATGAATCAAATTACATAATACTTTTATAATGAGATTAAAAATGGTCACTTACCTACCGCTGATGCCTCTCTCCACTATTTTAGGACTCTCCGTATGACAGTCAGAGTCCGAAGTCCCAGCTGCCGGAGCGCGTGAGTCCACTGAGCTGTGAGAACGGAGAGCTGGGCCGTAAACTAGCAGCAGCAGAGCTGGAGGTCGTCCACCTCAGTGAATTTCTCAAACAGAACACACAGAAATACACTGAAGATATCAAGAAACTGGAGGAGAAGGTGAGGGCTTCTAATTATCTAACTTCTAAACGTCAGTGGTACTAAAATATTTGAGCCTCATTCGCTTATAATTGCTTGGATTATTTTGGATTTGTATGCACAGAACAATTTCTTATGAATAAGTACCCATAATTCAGCACACGTGCGCGCACACATGAATTTGTTCTTAACCTCGTTCTAATGTTAATGAATTTTGAGTTTTGTAAATAAGCAACCGCATGCCTGAAGTTAGTTATTTGCATAAAACATGCCCAAACCATCAAAACCAAATTACAGACCTCTTATTAGCCAGCTGTACATTACACTATGTCAGAAATATAGTATGATATTATAAAAACAGCAATAAAATTAATTTTAAAAAAAATATTTAAAATGTGCTTTTTATTTTGCCATTGTACTAAAACCAAAAGAAGTGTTTGTTTGGTTGTTTGTTGTTGTTGATTTTCTTTTAAAATTTACAGTTATTTCTAGAATGTATTATATTATCTAAATAAAAACTTTTATTTTGGATGCAATTAATCGCGATTAATCGTTTGACAGCACTATATATATGTATATATATACTGTATATGATATTAGAAAATATATTCTTATAATTATTTTTGTATATCTATGTATAGAATTTTATATTATGATTTAACTATATTTTAGATGAAATATCTATAACAACTTTTATTTATCATGATTATAAGGCAATCTAATGCATGTGATTTCAGTTGTTCAAACTATTTTTTCATAAATTTAGAATCAATTTTAGTAGGAAAGTTATTGGTGAATTGTGATTTGTTCATAATATTAGTTTTTTTAAACACTTTTTTCACAGACATTTTCTAAAAATAACAACAGTATTATTAAACATTTGAATAAATATATATATATATATATATATATATATATATATATATATATATATATATATATATATATATATATACACATACGATTACATGATTAAATATCTATGTAAATCTATGTATAAAAATTTATTATTATTATAGCATTTCATTGTATTATACATTTTAATTTTATATTGGGATTAACTATATTTAAGATTATATATCTGTATCTAAAATTTTGTTTTAGATACAGATCATCAGTTGACACATGGTTTCAATTGTTGTTTTTCATACATTTAAAATAAGTTTTAGATGGTAATTGTGATATCTTTGTGAAAACTTTCGTACAGATTTCTCACACAAATTTGTGTGTACGTAATGTGCTTAGTAAATGAGTAAATTGTTCCACATACCCTGTTGAAGCTGAACAAGATACTTTGTGTTTGGGTTCAGATGAAAACACGTGACCGCTACATCAGCAGTCTGAAGAAGAAATGCCAGCGTGAACAGGAGCAGAATCAAGAGAAGCAGCAGCGCATCGAGACGCTGGAGAAGTACCTGGCAGACCTGCCCTCGCTGGACGAGGTCCAGACGCAGGCTCAGCAGGTACAGGCTGTCCTCCAGCTTTATTCTGAAGTCCTAAACTGCAAAACCTGATCTAACAGTCTTTTGCATTTAACAGTTTCATTTCTCCTGATTATCACCATCCTGTTCAACCTTAAATCTGATTGTCAACCCCAAAAATCAAAATTGATGTTGGTTCAGTTAATCAGGGCATAATTAACGTCTCCTTTCAATGCTAAACCAACACAGCGGTGTCAGTCCCCACGGCGTTCTGCTAATAGATCAGCACAAACAGCTGCTGATGTGACAGACGCTCTTCATTATGGTTGGGAATAATCTTACTTGTGGGTAATTAAATCATTGTTTTGTGCAGTTTACTAGTGAAGATTAATATTATCCGACAGTCAACAGCAAATGTTTGGTGTCAGTTTTCTTACCTGCTTAGTACTTCGGCGTAGTTTAAGGCGTCTGTCACTTTGAGCTACAACCAGATGATGTCTGCTGATTTTTTCTGTGCTGAGATTGGATTAAATGCAATGCAATTTACTGCAGAAAATCATTTTAATCAATTTATTTTAGTCTCCCTTTTCAGTACAAATCAGAATATCCTTAAAAAGGGATAAATTTGTGTACTAATTGTTTTTTTTTAATTTAGTTTTATTTCACAAATGGAAATATGTGGATTATGTAGTGACCAAAAAATAGCTGAACAAATCGAAACTAACAGTATTTTATTTATTTAAAAAAAAAAAAAAAAAAAAAAAACCAACAACTTTATTTTGTTATTTTATGAACTAAATTTTGTATGGTTTATGCTAAAAACAAGAATTGGATAAGCAAAATAAACACACAAATAAAATAACATATTTCTAAATACTAAACTACTAATATTTTAACTCATTTGTAAACACTTATTCATTTTGTATTAGTATTATTTTTAACTTAAGTTATTAAAACTTTTAAAAAAGGCACAAATGGAATGAGAATTATGTAGTTACCAAAAATGGTTAAACAAACCAAAACTAACATTTTTTATTTATTATTTAATTATTTTAAAATAAATAATTAATTATTTGATTTGATTTTAAAAATATTGAGGTTATCAAATCCATGAAATAACACAAATGGAAGTAACCAAAAATTGAAATGAACCAACTGAAGTGACCAAAAATTGTTGAATAAATCAAAACATTTGATCTATATTTGATTTTATTTGATTTTATTTTAAATGTTACAGTCCAAACTACAGTTCAAGTTCTTCCCACTCTGCAGCGTAAAATGCTGAAATAACACTTCAGACACATTCTCATTTTATTTTATTTTAATTTTCCTCGCTCATTGTCAGATAGTTTTGTCTTGCTTTAAGCATAAATCTAACAACATTTATAAGCTTTATGCCAAAACATAAAAAAACTACTTGTCAATTGGATAAGTAAAATAAACACATAAAGAAAATAAAAAAATACTAATTAACTAATATTTTAATAATTCACTTGTTTCTGAAAACAAGTCATATTATATTTTCTTCTCAATTAAATATATCTTGATTTTGTGTTGTCTGCATGTTTAAATATTAATTTGAGCAATTTTCTGGAAAGCAAGAAAAAAAATTCTGATCACGGGCAAAATAAAATTTCACATTTGAGTAAACGTTACAAAATGGTGTTTGTAAATGTGTAAAGTGTTCATGAAGTGTAGTAGTGTTACTCATCTCTGTCCGTATTGTGGCGTCTCAGTTGCAGGAAGTGCAGGGGAAGAAGCAGGCGTTGGAGGACACCGTCGCCCAGCTGGAGAAAACGCTGGAGGAGAACCGAGCCCTGCTGCAGGAGAAAGACGCCCTCATCGAGACCCAATCCAAACGGGAGAAAGAGCTGATGGCTGCTGTTCAAAGGTACTGCACTCACACACACTCCATTGAGACGACCTCACAGCCAGAAGCATTGCTTTTGATTTGCTTCCCTTCTGAAAGCCACTTTTTATATATATAAAGTGCTCAGTCCTTGTTAAGTGAGCTGAAGATCAAAGTGCTGTGTACTC
The DNA here is from genome assembly GCA_039654775.1 of Spinibarbus caldwelli. NCBI lineage: Eukaryota > Metazoa > Chordata > Actinopteri > Cypriniformes > Cyprinidae > Spinibarbus > Spinibarbus caldwelli. Next base: position 27,900,263 of record CM077240.1, read on the forward strand.
TTATTAAAACATAGAAAACGTGGCGTGAACACGGGGATGAAATCAGGCCAATCATCCGCTCGGACTGAAAAGATAATAATGGAAGGTCACAGCAGCTTTGATATATGTAATGAGGATCTATAAAGATTTCTCCCTTATTTCATTTTACCCAATGAATGATAAAACTTGTGTTTGTAGCCTGCAAGAGAAAGTGGAGAAGTGCTTGGAGGATGGAGTACGGCTGCCCATGCTGGACCTGAAACAGCTGGAAAAGGAAAACACTCGTCTGCTAGAACAACAGAGCCAGAACAGCCTGGTACTGATCTCCCATGATGCACCTAATGATGCTTAAAAATACATCACACTAATCATTTTCTGCTTTTATTTCCACAGATGTCTTATAGTACATTATAATGAATAAATTACTGGTAGATTGAAATTTTGCACTAAAGACGGAACATATACACTACACTAAATGTTTGGATTTTAATAATTAGGTTTATTTTTTTAATATATCAAATTCTCACCAAAATACAATAAAAACAGTGATATTGTAAAATAATTCAATTTAAAATTATGTAGGTATGAAAAGACAACAGGCCAATAGTTTGGGAACACCTAGTCATTCTGTATTATTAAATATATCCCACCTTTTAGAAAAATATTGAAGTTATCAAAGCCATGAAATAACACAAATGGAAGTAACCAAAAATTGAAATGAACTAATGGAAGTGAGCAAAAATTGCTGAATAAATTTTATTTTATTTTATTTGTTACAGTCCGAACTACAGTTCAAGTTCTTCCCACACTGCAGCGTAAAATGCTGAAATAACACTTCAGACACATTCTCATTTTATTTTATTTTATCTTATTTTGTTTTGTTTTGTTTTATTTTATTTTATTTACTGGCTTCTTTTCCTTCTTTGGGCATTCAAATTAAATAATTAAAATTTCTGTATTAAAATTGTAATTTTGTACACATACACATATATATATATATATATATATATATATATATATATATATATATATATATATATATATATATATATATATGCATACTTACATATATGTACAATTTATGTTTGACTACAAGACTAATTTAAGCCTTTAAATAAAAACATTTTTGAATTGTTTCCAGACTTTTGGCCAATAGAGTATACATCCAAAAATGCTGACTAGGTAGAATATTTTAAGACAAAAGACACCAACTTAAACAGTTTCAAACCAAAGCCATGTGAAATGATTCACTCTGCGATTCCTTTTGTTTCAGCTGATCGACAATCAGAAGCAGCAGATTGACAAACTCACTCTGGAGATGTCGGTAAGATGTCATTCTCTTCCTTTGGTTGAGGAAGCTTGGTTTGGATTGGCTTGGATGGATGATAAGTCTAATGTTGAATTGTGTTATCAGAGCAGGCTTGCTTAAGACACACTAACCGCTGTCTGTCATCCTTCTTGCAGGCCCTGGAAAAGAAGCTGCAGAGGGAGAGGGGAATCACGCAGGAGCTCCGCAAACAGCTCTTGGAACGCGAGGAGGAATTGGAAACCCTCTCCAAAACTCTTCAGCAGGTACGGCTCTCCAAACCACCTGCAAAGGGACTCTAAAGTCCCGCTAAGACTTTTTCGTCCTAAATGATACAGATGAGCCTGCGAGCGGAAGTTAGAAGCTTGATTGAAGGCTCATTTTATTAGAATTCAGGACGTCATTTTTCAGCGCGCCATCTCAAGGTGAGCGAAACCAGAGCCGCAGTCATGCGTGACGCAGCCGCACCGATCCACACAGACTCTCAGAGCACAGAGGCCGTACATCATACACAGGGACACCAGATTATTAGCAAGCATGCTCTTACTGGCTTTCTCATGCGAGACCCACGGTGTATTGTAAGGTTTGATTACCAAATATAAAAGATCCCAAGTAAAGGATGACTGCGGTGGACGGCAGTTTGGTTCCCTCATGATGTAGTTCACAACCGCTTTTAAACCACAGATCCTGCAGCCTTCAACGACAAATGTTTCATTTTCAAGCAACTGTTACATAAGAGTAGTTTTAAAACATATTTGTTACATTTTAGCAGAGGTTTATATTTTGCATTAAAGTATGCAAATCTGCATTGACAGATGGGCTTTTCTAGTGTTCATGTAAACAACTGTTCAATCGTTTGGGGTCGGTAAGTATTTTTAAAGTCTTATGCTCATGCTTATTTGACCAAAATACAGTGAAAACAGTAATATTGTGAGATATTGTTGCAATTTAAAATAGCGGTTTTCTACTACATTTTAATATATTCAATAATTTATTATTAGCAATGTTTATATATATGTGTGTGTGTATATATATACATATATATATATATATATATATATATATATATATATATATATATATATATATATATTAGTGCTGTCAAACGATTAATTGTAATTAATCGCATCCAAAATAAAAGTTTTTGTTTATATAATATATTTGTGTGTACTGTGTATATTTAGTATGTATATATACAGTCATGGCCAAAAATATCGGCACCCTTGGTAAATATGATCAAAGAAGGCTGTGAAAATTAATCTGCATTGTTAATCCTTTTGATCTTTTATTTTAAAAATCCACAAAAATCTAACCTTTCATTGGATAAGAAATTAAAATGGGGGGAAATATCATTATGAAATAAATGTTTTTCTCTAATACACGTTGGACACAATTATTGGTACTCCTAGAAATTCTTATGAGTAAAATATCTCTGAAGTATATTCCCATTCATATTCACAATGAAATTATCCAGCCATGGCTTCCTGTTTCACAGAAATATGAATAGGAGGGAAAACAAAGCCCAAATTCCCTTAATCATCCAACACAACGAGAAAAACCAAAGAATATATTTCTGATGTGCAGCAAAAGATAATTGAGCTTCACAAATTAGTGAAGTGGCTTTAAGAAAAGAGCTAGAGCAGTGAAAATTCCCATTTCCACCATCAGGCCATTAATTAAGAATTTCCAATCAACATAAAATGTTATGAAACTGCCTGGAAGAGGACATGTGTCAATATCGTCCTAATGCACGGTGAGAAGGAGAGTTTGAGTGGCTAAAGACTCTCCAATGACCACAGCTGGAGAATTGCAGAAAATAGTTGAGTCTCGGGGTCAGAAAACCTTAAAAAAAAAAAAAAATTGTCAAACAGCACCTACATCACCAAATGTTGTTTGGGAGGGTTTCAAGAAAAATTCTCCTATCTCATCCAAAAACAAACTCCAGCATATTGAGTTATCAGACACGACTGGAACTTCAAATGGGACTGGCTTCTATGGTCAGATGAAACTAAAAAATGAGCTTTTTAGCAGAAAACACTCAAGATGGGTTTGGTGAACACAGGGATAAAAAGTACCCCATGTGTACAATGAAATATACTGCTGTATTTTTGATGTTGTGGGCCTATATTTCTGCTGGAGGTCCTGGACATCTTGTTTAGACGCATGGTGTCATGGATTCTATTAAATACCAACAGATAAAAAATCAATAAGTGACTGACTCTGTTAGAAATCTTATAATGGGCCATGTTTGGATCTTCCAACCGTATCCAAACACAAACGTCAAAAACACAAAAATGGGTCACTGAGCACAAAACCAAGCTTCTGCTATGGCCGTTCCAGTCCTCTGACCTGAACCCTGTAGAAAATGAGTGGGGTGAACTGAAGAGAAGAAGCACCAGCATGGAGCTGGGAATCTAAAGGGTCTGGAGTGATTCTGGATGAAGGAATGGTCTCTGATCTCTTGTCAGGTGTTCTCTGACCTCATCAGGCATTATAGGAGAAAATTTAGAGCTGTTAAACTGGCAAATGGAGGTTTAAAAAAGTATTGAATAAAAGGGTGCCGTTAATTGTGGCCAATGTGTATTAGAGAAAAACATTTATTTCATAACGATATTTCCCCCCATTTTAAATTCTTATTATCCAATGAAAGGTTAGATTTTTGTGAATTTTTTAAAATAAAAGATCAAAAGGATTAACAATGCAAATTAATTTTCACAGCCGCCTTTGTTCATATTTACCAAGGGTGCCGATATTTTTGGCCATGACTGTATAAAGACACACACATACAGTATATATTTTGAAAATATTTACATGCATTTACATGTATATATTTATATTCATATAATTTCTATTATATATAAATATATTTAATATATAAACAACATTTTTCTTAAATATATACACGCATGTGTGTATTTATATATACATCATAGATATACACAGTACACACACATATTATGTAAACAAAAAGTTTTATTTTGGATGCAATTAATCACGATTAATTGTTTGACCACACTAATATATAAACGTAGCATTTTTTTCTTAAATATACACATGCATGTGTGTGTGTTTATATATACATATAAAAAAAATTAATTAAAAAATATATATAAAAATATATATAAACCTATTTTTTAATGTTTTTGTGAAAACTATGATCTGTTTTTTAGGATTCTGTAATAATAAGAAAGTTCAAAAGAACAGCTTTTTTATATTTTGTGCATCCTTGCTGAATAAAAAAAAAAAAGTAATCTCACTGAGTTTTACAAGTGCATTTTCATTTTGACAGTATTTTTTCATATTTTTCATATTTTAATATTTGCATTAAGTAATCCAGCATACGCCTGTTTGACTGTAAATTAGATACTACGATATAAAAATCCTGTGCATCCCTAGTCATTTCATATTTAAAATCATTACTTTTAATATTATTATTTAAATTTGATTTCATATTTTAGTTCTCACTTCATATTCTCTGAGCCCAAATTTTTGAACAGTAGTTTAATAGTAGTGAAACCAGTATGTGATTTCAGATGCAGCTTTTGTGTTAATTTTTTTGTTTATTTTTTTATGCACTTAGTGTAATTTTGTTGCAACTCTTTAATTAATAGGCCTTTACTGTGTGCTCACGTTCTCCTGGAATTTACTGGAATTTGTACAAGCTCTAGCAATATAATTAGTTTTAAAAAGCAGTTACTAAATGTTGAGTAGCTACATTCTAGCTGTGTGAAATGCTGTCCAGTATTATTTCATAATGACCTCATGTGTATAAATGAATATCTGCATCTTCTATAATGTACAACACAGAGAACAGTTCTCTTCTGGCTAGATGTGAATGAACTATCAAGCGTTTTCCGCTGATGTGCAGATTTGATCCCACCGTCCCCAATAGATCAGGGCACACGTTCTCCTCCGCTCTTGCTGTAGTCCTGCTGTGTAAGTGCTAGTAATTCCACCTCTCACTGTTTAATGTTTTGGACAGCTTTCACAAACAGCTATTTATGAATTTCTTCTTGTAGCGCTTGTTTGAATATGCTCTGATAAGTGGGAATGAGTTACGCTGGTAATCTGTATCAGGACGCACACAATTGTTAAGCTTAGTCATCAACGCTGCAGTCCAAACTCTGAAAGTTCCCCCCACACTGCAGCGTAAAATGCTGAAATCACACTTCAGACACATTCTTTGTGTCCGTAACAGCATTTGAAGGTGAAAATAACCATTCTCTCAAATCTCCAGTGGCAAATGTGACAAGCCGGGGCTTCATTGTACTTCCTTAATTTAAAATTAAACTCTGAATGTTCCCTTGAAAGGCTCTGTCCTGATTCACCCTGCTGCGTGTTTTTCTTTCTGCATTTTTATCTCCACAGAACCAAAGACGGCCAGACGAAGAGACGCTGAATGTGACCCCCGGGTCCTGTCTGAAGGAGGCCGGGCCCCTGTTGAAGGAGATGTCCCTATGTCTGCTGGATCTGAAGGGCCTGTGCAGTGTCCTCACACAGAGAGCTCAAGGCAAAGAGCCCAACCTGGCCCTGCTGCTTGGCATCAAATGTAAATACTCATCCATAACATGCACAACTCTATCTTTTTACAGTAGCCTTTAATAATCCAGAATAAACTTGTTTGACTTTAAATTAGATATTAAAATTCTGTTCATCCCTAGTCACTCGGAATTTATATTGCAGTTTAGTATGTAGTATTTTGCACTTTAGTATTATTAATTCATTTTAGTGCTCTCAAACGATTAATCGCAATTAATCGCATCCAAAATAAAAAATTTTGTTTACATAATATATGTGTGCTGTGTATATTTATTATGTATGTATAAATACACACACATGCATTTATATATTTCAGAAAAATATGTAATTTTTATATATTAAATATTTATAATATAAATTATGTGAATATAAATATAGACATGTAAATACATGTAAATATTTTCAAAGTATATGCTGTATTTATATATACATAATAAATATGCACAGAACACACATATTATGCAAACAAAAACTTTTATTTTGTATGCGATTAATCACGATTAATTGTTTGACAGCACTAATTTATTTATTATTATTAATTTAAATTAAAATTTCATATTTTAGTTCTCACATCATATTTAAATATTTATAATTAAAAATAGAACATTAAAATCAATCGTTTTAAATGCTGCAAGTCAAATTATGCATCACAATATTGTAATGTACAGTATGAAAAAATGAATATTCGTTTTGAGATTTGCTAAAGATTACATTTAACAGTGTTTTAAAATTAATGGTGGAGTTTTTTTTAAGTTTGGGGTCAATAAGTTTTCACGTATTTTTTTATGATTTTTTTCTTCAAAAGTATGCATTGATTTTAAATAAATACTGTTCTTTTAAATTTTCTATTTATCAAAAAGTCGTAGAAAAAAATGTCAGCTTTCACAGAAATAATAATCATTGATAAGATGTTTTTAAGCAGCAATTCAGCATATTATAATGATTTCTGAAGAATCGTGTGACACTGAAGACTGGAGTAATGATGCTGAGAGTATGTTAAAATATATTAAAATAGAAAACAGTTATTTTAAATTGTAATATTTCACAAAATTATTTGTTTTACTATATTTATTAAATAAATGCAGCCTTGATGAGCGCAAGAGATTTCTTTAAAAAAAACATTTAAAAAATCTTACTAACCTCAAACTTTTGAATAGCAGTGTATCATGTATTTAAAATCCTTTTCTTAACTATTAGCATTATGCTAGGCTTGTAGGCTAAGTTGTTAGCTTGTTAACTGAAAACACAAATAAATGTTTAATTTCATCCGTTTAGCTTTGCTAATATAACGTGAAACACAATGTGTCATTTAAAAGACATTAACATTTTCATAATTAAGAGTAAATGCACTTTATTGCGGCACCAAATAAAGTACCCATATATATACCAGCCAATGGAAGGAAAATTCCCATTTGTGACACTTTTTTTCCAGCTATGAGCTGCTCGGCGGAGGAGAACGAGAAGCCGCTGATGGAGGACGGCTTGCGGGCGAAGCTGGTGGAGGTGTGCCAGCTGAGGAAAGACATTGACGAGCTGCGGACGGTCATCTCGGACCGTTACGCACAGGACATGGGCGAAAACTGCGTGACCCAATGAGGCTTCCATTTCCACCCTGTCAGGACAGACGGCGCTCCCAGAGCTCATAAACGGAAAATAAAGTCAACCTGATGGAAACAAACAAGGTCTTTCTGACTACTAAAGGTTGGACCAAGCTGTGAATCCAGTTTACAAGGACGTCTTTACAACAAGTTTCTTGTTTTGTTTTTTTGTTTTTTTTCTTGTGGATGTTGAATTTTCAAGGATTTTGAATGTTTTAGTGTATTTATTGAGACTGCTCCTGTCAAAGGGAACATAGAGCAACTGGTGTCCTAAAGTGCCTTGTGTTCCTGTTTGTGTACCTCCAAACTTCATGAACATCAATGATTTTTACCAAAAGAAGCTGGTCCAGGTCGCAGGTCGACGTTCAGGATCCTCTACATCAAAAAACCCGACAGGAACAGCAGCATTTGATCAGAATCAGAATCAGAATGAGCTTTATTGGCCAGGTATGCTTACACATACGAGGAATTTGTTTTTGTGACAGAAGCTCTACAGTGCAACAGAAAGACAGCAACAGGACAGGGCACAGATAATAAAAGAATAATTTACAAATAGGCAATGTTGATAGGTCCTTCATCACCAACATCCTGCATTTAGTCTGGTTTAGTATATTTGAGCTTCCATAAAAACAAGCAATGATCCATTTCAGAATAAATGACAGCAGAGGAATCCAGGTTAATCTATTCAGGACGCCGATTAACTATTTTTAATTAGAATAAAATATGAGCTGCTTTTTTAACGCCGTGGCACAGTTCGGTTCAGAACAAGTTGCACATGTTGAGTTCCAAAGGCAGACAGGAAACGGAATGTTCTGCACTTCCTGTGACATGCTCATGACATTTTATATACTCCAGATAACTCATGTATTTCTTAGGAATATGGACGAAATCAATGCAAAACTTGTTCACTCAGGTATTTTAAGAGTCTTTTATTCGTTGCGGTTGATCTGAATGCTTTCAGAAGGGAATTTAAGTGTCAGTAAGTTCATTTTGACCCCAAGCAGAATTTTTTTTATAGTTGATAAAGTCCAGCAATGTGGTCATGTCAAGCTTTGCACACGTATTTGCACCAAGGTGACGAATGTTTAAGATATTTACATTGCAAGCATCTATATACGGCTTATGTATCGTGACTGTACTCTCGTTGTATCTAAAGTATATTAAGCATGTTTTCAAACAGAGGTTTTGTCATTATGTGCTCATAATATCTTATGCATGTGCATAGGTTTAGAATTACTTTTTATTTAAAGGGAATAAAGGTAGTTAATTAGATATATGCTGCACTATGCAACCTCCCGTTAACCAGCATTTATTACGCGTTTCTGCAGATATGTAATATTATTCTGTGCCTTTACCAATCTATGCAGCAGAACCACAGTATGACATCGAAGGGTAGTTTCCATAACTGGCAGAGACAAGTTTGGTGCAGGCAAGCTAAGCCATATTCACAAGCAATGCATATTTATTCTCAGGCAGAGAGCTGCTCATAACCAGATGGAGAATGTATGTGGTGCTCTTCATTGTGCATTAGAGGACAGTGTGACCGCATGCTGAATTGTGTATATATGAATATAAAAGCAACGTGCACTGGTTGACATGACCCACTCACTGTGCACTGAAAGCCACTGGTTGGCTAAACAGTATGTTTGAATTTCTCATCCGTCTTTGAAATCTTAAGCTTTTAATTTTCCAGCTAGGTTTTACAAATGCCAAAGGTCTATTTATGTACAATTTTGTTCTCAAAAGTATTAACTATTTTTCCATTTTGTAAAATGCTTTTCATTTGTACAAATGTCAAATAAAGTATTTTTCTACATCGGTTTGTTTAATGGTTTTGCTAACAATAATTTTTTTTTCTTTTTTTAATAAAAGTGATGCACATTAATTTTCAAATCTTGGTGTAAACTGTGTAGTAAAGTATAAAGTGTGCATTTCATTAAAATAAATTTCTAAATCAAATAGTCAAAGTATATATCAGGTGCTTTGACCAATAAAAAAAAAAAAAAAAAAAAAACACTAGGCAGTAATCAAATATATAAAATACATCCTCTCCAGAAACAAATTAACTTTTTTAAAAAAAATGCACGGACTCATCTGTACTTCAGAGTTTTTCAAAACTTAAGGAAAAACAATAAGACTTTAGTGGAGCATAGAGATGCTTTAATAAATCAACCCTGCAGTCTACCATGGTAAGATTAACCCAAGTAAAAAGTCACATGATAGTTACAACAAAAGCATCTCTGATCATTTGGCATGCTAAAACAAATACAACATTAAAAATAATTTCCGTTGTATGTGCACTGCATTAAAACCTGACGACTGACAACTTAAAAAGAAAAAAAAAAAAAAAAAAAAAAAAAAAGGCTAAAAATACAACGTTTTAAAAATCATATGCATGTTATAAAAAGACAGTTAAAACACTTCAGAGGTTTGTGTGAGTGTATGAGGTCTAGGCCACAGGCACTTGACAGGCCTGAAGCGTGTTGAGATGACCGAGACAGGCCTGAGCGCACTGCAGCACCATTCCCTTCAGCGCCTGCAGATAGAGCTCCTGCCCAGAGTTCAGGTACAGCCACATGAGTCGACTCAGCTGCGCCGTCAGACAGTCCCCGTGCAAACTCTCTGTTCAAACAAAACACATCGAGGTTATCAATGTTTGATGACCATCAGGAAACAAACCAACCTTCACTTATTTATTCTTTTAAATGGCCAATTCAGATACCATATGTAGACAGGAAGGCGACTGATATACACGATACAAATTTCATGATAAATATGTACACAATTGCTGCTTTTAAAATAAACATTTAAATCTAAATCATATTTTAAAAATGTAAACATTTATAAAATGGACAAAGATTTTTAAATTTTATATTAAGAATTTTATACACATTTCTTCTAAATATTTCTTACACATTACAATAAAGTTTTAATATTTGAATATTTAATTTGTTTTAGTAAAAACAAACATTAAATTTAAAAAATATTGATTTAATATTAATGTTTGCATTTTTATTTTCACACTACACCACCTTAATCCTAAAATGCCACAGCATGAAAAAAAATGCAAACAGTAATTTTTTTTTTAATTATATATATATATATATATATATATATATATATATATATATATATATATATATATAAAGTTATATAACACTATGTATATACTAACAACAATATACATGTTTGAATTTTTTTAAAAAATATTTTAGTTTATTTCATGCCATGGTTCTTAAATTATTTTAAATTTTAATAATGTTTTGATTTCCATGGTATGGAATGTCAATATTTCATTGTTATTACATGTTATATATTAACAATAAAAATATATTATTATTATTATTATTATTATTATTATTATTATTATTATTATTTTAGTTTTTTCTTATTTCCTTTCATTACATTGCATTAATCAATCACAAATTGGCCAAAATTTGGCAAGTACTAAATCAGGCATTTACATAAAACTTGTAAGACGCTTTGATAGGAAAGATCCTGCCAATGCAAATGTCATGAACTCTGTGTGGTCCTGACCGGTACACGGAGGACTGGATTAACACCAACACACTTACAAAAATCTGCTGAACCAAGATGAACTTGGTGAGCAGCATTCTATAAGACAGCATCAGCATAAAAAGATGTTAATGAGACGATCTAATAAGAGGAAACACACTGAGGGCAGCAAAGATGAGACCTGAGGGTCTCAGAAGACAACAAAACCATCGGCAAAGCTTACAAATTTAATATGGGGGATTAATCACAATATGAGCTACTGAGGTACTGGGTTATGCATGGTTGCTGTGCAGTCATTTAGATCGATTCAGGGTCCTTTTACGCGTGTTGTTCACATCATGTTAGCTGAACCCACCTTGAGAGATCTTGGTGTCAAACTCCAGCAGAGTGTAGAGTGATTCAGGCAGCAACTGTCTTGCCCAGCTGTTCTCCTCCAGGTAAATCCAATCGCGGATCAGCCTCTTTCTACGTAAGAAACCTTGAACGTGATCCAGGTACACCGAATTACCAGACACCAGATACAGCCTTAAAAAAAAAAGAGAAAAAAAAAAAAAAAAATTATATGTATGAGCTGGAAAACCATTATGAAAGCGGCTACACAAGGCAAGGCAAGTCTAATTATTTGTTTTTTCATTAGCTTGGGAAATAAGACAACCTTTATTAATAAGCCACAATGAGAATTAAAAACCAAAAACAATGTAATGGCTTTTGCGGGGAAAGTAATTTTTCAAGCACTTCTGAAAAACGAGGCATTCATCTTTACAGTCTCTGGAGATTTACTCCTGTATAATGACTGGTACCAGCTTCAAACAAAACACCCTGGAAGAAAAAACACTTAAGAAAACTCAATTTGTGTGCAGCAAACATGCAAACACACGCGCAGACATATAGCTACTCAAATGTGGAAAATTAGCTCAATTTAAAATCAGCCAAGCAGGACTGATGGTTTGAATGCTAATGATCAATTAGACAGATCAGATAGTAGGGAAGTGCTAAACTTCATAACTACAACAACGTTATTTGCACAAAACTCAAAATAAAACAAACAAACACACACACACACATATACACACATACATACTGTATGTACATATGCATGCATGCACACACATACACACTTTAAAGTGCCATATAATTACAATGCAAATGTAAACAAACATTAATAAATTATATTTGTATAAAACTGAAACAAATAAAAAATAAATAAATAAAAAAAAAGTGCGAAAGCATGAAAAAAAAAAAAAAAAAAAATTAAAACCAAAAAAATAAGTGTACATACAAGTTGATATTATTATTATTATTATTATTATTATTATTATTATTCTCCCCATGCTATGGCACACACGCTTTAAAGTGCCATATCATTAAAAGAAAAATGTAAACAACATTAATAAAAATTATATTTGCAAGAAGACAAAGTACAAAAATGTAAAAAAATAAATAAATAAATAAATAAATTGTATTGTCCATGCTATGGACATGTGATATGTGCAAATAATAGTAACAATAATAATAATAATAATAATAATTATTATTATTATTATTATTATTATTATTATTATTATTCATAAAAAATCTAACATTAAAATAAACAATACAGTGCTTTAGCATGGAAATAATAAAAAATATATAAAAAAATAAAAATAAAAACTATATTTTAAAGTGCCATAGCATGAATATGTTTGTCCAGTATGGGTAAAAAGCACTATAATATTCAAGTCTTCTCGTTTCTACAAGTGAGCACTTTACTACTTCAGATCACTCACACATCTGCTTATGTACGACGATCGGCCTCAAGCAACATCCCACTTAACTTTTCACACTACTGTTCTCTGATGCTTTGGGATCAGGCTGACTTTAAAGCGGAGTTCAGTCCATGCTCTTTGAGATCAGTCACCTTACACTTCAAATGTCATCGACTGGCTGTGGATCTCGGGCCGTAAGTTACTGCGGGCTATTTGTTTGAAGCCGCCAGCAGTGCTCGTATCTCCACCCAGCACACTCTCCAGGCTTCAAAGCCCAGTCTGAAAGCCAACCACTACTAAAGCTCAACGCTTTCACCACTAGTTTTTAATGGAAACGACAACAATTCAAGTAATAGAGCAACATTTTACAGCCTGAAAATAGTGATCGATGGGAATGCTAAAAGCAACACTCCTATGGGTACCAGTAAATAAGAGCTTCACTAATCTAACATGATAATTGTGAAAGAGCCTTATTTAAGAAAAACGCTGTATCAGTTCTGATTTTTCACCATGTTATAAAAAATAAGCTTTGCAAAGCAGTTCCTTTTGCACAATGTGCTGAAGACTATATCGCCATCAATATTAAATTAAGCTGCTTATTTTGTTAAATTAGTTTCGTAAAATAACTTATTTAAATATAAATATAATTAAAGTCAGCTTAATTTATAGCATTGTATTTAATTATATTTTTAGATTTGCATACATTTTATTTGTATTTAAGCAAATTTTAAAAAAAAATATTTAGCTTTATTTAAATACAATTAAGCTAAATACATTTTTAAAAAGGTAAAAAAAAAAAAAGTTAGCTTATTTTTATTTCATTTAAAATAAAAGAAAATTACAAATAAAATACAATATTTATTTTATCTAAAATAATTAAAATGTTACTCAATTTAGGATTTTTAAATGTTTAAATACAAACAAATTTTAAATATTAAAGTTTGATTATGTTTATCTAAAATAAAAAAAATAAAAGCTAACTTCTATGTATTTAAATAAACAAAATATATCTTTTTATTTTTAAAAATTTAAATACTTATGGTTAGATTTTTTATGAATCCAAAAAAAAAATAAAATAAATAAACATCTTAAATTAAGCCAAAATTTTTGATTAATAACAAAACTACTAAGCATTTAAAATTTATTTTTTTTACATTAATACCAGCTTAAATGTAAAGACTTTTAGATAATGTCATCTTGAAGTTAAGATTTTTAGATATCTAAAAATTAAGGTTACAATTTGTGTGCATTTAAATACATAATGTCAACTTAAATTTAAGTTTTTTTTTTAAGATAAAATTAACTTTTTAATATTTTGTTTGTATTTAAAATACATAATGTCAGCTTAAACAAGATTTTTAAAGAAAATTTTAACTTAAATACAAGGCCTTTTATTAGGAAAACATTATTTAAGACATTTTAAGACTTTAAGGACCCGCGGACACCCTGTGCAGCGAGTCATTTTCATTACATTATATGCCTAATTCTGTATTCTTGGGGGAAAAGAGAGAAAGTCAGACAGACAGAGTAATCGAACAGACTCAAGCAGGACTGACTTGTAGTAGGGGAGCGACTCAATCATTTTCCAGTTGACAAAATTTGCAGCCGTCTCCTCCAGCATACAGACACGGGTCATCTGGACTTTGGCCACCTGCCAGAAGCACTCGTGCTCGATGAGCGTCTCCTGCATCTCCCGTCTCAGCAGAAGATACACACCCTCCAGTGTGTTTTCATAAACCTGCCAATGACACATCACTCCATCAGCAAACAATATTCCACCTGACCTTGCTCCTGAAAAACGGCATGCGAAGGGGAACAAGACCAAATTTGCATATTAATAAAAGTGCAAAAAAATAAAAAAAAAATAAAATTGCACACAAAGTGCTATCCAATTAGCATTAAAATATCTTAATATCCTAGTCAAAGACTACACTGATATCAAGCATATAGGTTATGCAAAGCACATACATGAAAACCCTGAAACGAAACGGACTACAATAACCTTTGTTGGAAAACATAAAATGCACATTTAATGTCTCTCTGGTCCTCTGTGTGTCCTTGAATGGTCACATGTGTTGTAAAACAGTGTATAACGGCAGGAGAGTTTGTATGCTCAGACGTGCGATGTAATTGACTGTGACATGCACCGATACGTCTATAATCCATTTAGGCAGCCATTAGATAGGAGCGTCTGCTCACGCCGTGACCTGTGAAATAATTTTCCCTGGCTAATGAAATGCAGAAGATGAGCACTGCTGGAATATTTAAGATCACGTCCTCTGTGGAACTTATTTGGCATTTTTCAGATGGGGAAGACAGATATCAGTTGGAACAGAACAGGGAACAACCATGTGTGAAACTTAGTCCCTGGAAAGACAGCATGTCAAATTTATTCAAACATCACAATGCACACCAGGGAGAGAGGACTTCATGTCAAAGAAAAAAAAAAAAACCCTTTTAAAATTCAGACTGAAATATTCTTCAGTTTCCTGCATGTATTCCATAGACGTACCTTTCTTCGCTTCACTCGGCCCCAGTCGCGGCCCAAGATCCAGGCCATGAGAGACTTGCACATGGAGAAGTAGTTTCCGACAGTCTGAATCCCTGATGGAAAGAAACAAGTAGAGTCAGAACATGAGATGATACTCCAAGAGACTGGAGCAGTAACATTTGATCTACAGACGAATTTCCTGCCAAAGGACAGGTACAGGCATAGTTTCTCAAGAGAGAGCACCACACGAGACCGACAGAGAATACAAAACACCATCAAATACAGCAGGTTTTGCTTGACTCTTCAAGGGTTTGCAGATCAAGCCAATTCTCCAGCAGAGGCTGACCAATAATAGATTTTGCAAATGCCAGTAACAAAGGTAGAGGGGGGAAAAGCAGTTTTACAAATAATAGGCTGATAGTTTCCTTTATTTTTTTATTTTTTAAGCATAGTAATAATAATAATAATAATAATAATAATAATAATAATAAATATATGTAATTTTGTTCACATTTAACAAAGCTAATAATAATAATAATAATAATAATAATCATCATCATTTAAAACAACAAAAATAAATTAAAACACTAATAATAATAATAATAATAATAATAATAATAATTATTATTATTATTATTATTATTATTATTATTATTATTATTATTATTATTAGTAGCTTTGTTTTATGTAAACAAAATGCCATTATTTTATTATGGCATTTTGTTTACATAAAACAAAGCTGCTGCTAATAATAATAATAATAATAATAATAATAATAATAATAATAAATAAATAAAATGTAATTTTGTTCACATTTAACAAAGCTAATAATAATAATAATAATAATAATAATAATAATAATAATAATAATAATAAAGCAACTAATTTACATAAAGGTGTGCAATGTTTACACAGGACATACTAACATTATTATTATTATTATTATTATTATTATTATTCAAAACTATTAAAATAATAATAATAATAATAATAATAATAATAATGCTATAATAATAATAATAATAATAATAATGCTCTAATAATAATAATAATAATAATAATAATGCTCTAATAATAATAATGCTCTAATAATAATAATAATAATAATAATAATAATAATGCTCTAATAATAATAATAATAATAATAATAATAATGCTCTAATAATAATAATGCTCTAATAATAATAATAATAATAATAATAATAATAATAATAATAATGCTCTAATAATAATGCTCTAATAATAATAATGCTCTAATAATAATGCTCTAATAATAATAATAATAATAATAATAATAATAATAATAATAATAATAGACACTACTACTACTACTACTACAACTACTAATAATAATAAAGTAATTTATATAAAGCTATGCAATCTGTTTACATGCTAACATACTAAAGTTATTATTATTATTATTAAAAAGTAAAAGCAAAATAATAGCAACATTAATATTAAGAATAAATTGAAACATTAATAATAATATTAATAATAATAATAATAATAATAATAATAATAATAATAATAGCTATTCAATAAATCTTAATAAAAATCAACATCACCTTTAAATTATTTAACCAAATAACTTACCGAGGCTCTCATCTCCCCGGGCCAATCGGCCTCTCCAGTAGTCTTTGGTGATGGGGTGCAGGGAGGCCAGGTACCTCACATCACACAGGGTTTCACCCCAGGTGGCCACCTTTCTCTTGCTGTGCTTCTTCCACTGCAGGAAAATGGATCGCAGCTGCTTGTTGTATGGAGCCGGCTGACGAAACAACCAATACGTGAAGAGCCACTGGAACCTGCACTGGACGTATTGATGGTACATGGACTCCAGTTCTGTGTGCTCTAAAATCAGCACATAAAATGGTTGTCAATGCCAACAATACTACAGATTGAAAGCTAATGGGCAGAAAAAGTAACACTGTAATAAAATGCATTCATAAATAAATCTGTACAATTGCACCTTACAGAAGGAACTCCAAAACCTCAGGTGTAAGTTTGAAAGACCTTTATATCATCACTGAGTCTGACCAGGATGCACTATATCTTGTTCAAAGCTAACAGCTATAGAACATGGGCCTTTCATATACTAGAGTATTAAAAGAAACAGGAAATACCAGGTGAGGGTGAACTATGAGTCTCAGTCCTTCTTCAGATACATCACTGTGTGTGTCATACCCCAACTTTCCGATCAAGGGTCCATCACAGCAGTTTGAAGTGATTCACCAGTGCAAAAAAATTGGATTACTACATCTTTCTTTAGAAATCCCATTACTTTCAAAAGGGGGGGGCAAAACAGAGAAAGCAAAGACGTATAAAAGGTCAACCTGACCAACAAGAGCACCCAGACCCCCTCATGTCCTTTTGGTTAAGAAGACAATACAGTACAGTTGGCGTGAGTCAGATTTTTCAGAGTCTAAATGTGATGCAAAAGTGCCAGAGAACAAATTGCAGTTGACTGGATTCACTCCAGCACTCACAGAGGATTAAAGCAAGGCGATTTATTGCAAAATATATTATTTTGGCAATATTAAATCACAATATTCGCAACATTATCTCACTTTTTATTTGGCCATTAAGCTTCCTAAAAACCTGGCAAGCAGACAAGTTTCACATCTAGTTTCATGAAATGGGATGCAAATATCTCACCACTGTTTTGGTGCTGGCTGAGAACATGCTGAAAGACCAGTGAAACACTACCATGACGCTTCAGTGCAAGATGATACAGCTCTCTCCATTCAAACTTGAGGGTGTCACAATCTTCAGTTTTCTCTGGGAAACAGAATAACACATGTAAGGCTAAAATTAAACATGGAAAGCCCATGTGACAGCTGAGAGTATGACCACCTTGGAGTTTGTCCTGGAACAAATCTGCAGAGATTCCCCACAGTTTCTCCACATCGCTGCAGGGAAGCCTCACTGAAGGCAAAGGAACGCTTTCCTCCAAAACGAGCCACTGGATCCAGTACTTGTGCGGCGCGAGCGGGATCTCCACAAAGAGTTTCTCCTGAAACGCACGGTTACAGTGGATGTTTCTGAAGAGGGATCTCCACATAAAAACCAGACGGAAGGCAGTTTTGGCCGTTATGGGACACCGGGCTTGGGTATATGACAGACTGACCCCAAACGAATCCTGTGGAGAGATTTTGGAGAGAATAAGCATGCAAGGGACCACTGGAATAGTCTGTTAGGACCACTAATTACATTAAATCACTTCAAGCCTGCAGGTCAAAATAAATAAATCTCCCAAACCTCATGAATGTAATGCGAATAAAACAATTATTTAATTATTTAAATTCTTAGGTACATGGGTCAAAGACGTTAAGATGTCCGCATCAAAAGAAATTTACAAAAGTGATTTTATTTCCAGAGAAAGCACATTAATTGTAAATAAAGTGTCTACTTTTAAGGTTTCAAATAAGCTTTTGGAAAATAAAATGTCAATTTGATTGAAATAATGGTTACATTGTCATTCAGTTTAACACAATATTTATGTAAAAATTCAAACAACATGCTTATTCTGACTTGTACATATTAAAATATATAAAAGAATAAGGGAGCATATTAAATTTTATTGCATTTTAAATGAGTAAAAAATTCTTACTGACAAATGGGCAAAACCTAGGATAGTGGCAAATTTTAAAAATGTAAAATTACAACTAATTAGTATTTGGGGTGAAGTAATTAGTCTTTTTAAGATGTCATAAATTGATTTTGTAGTAAATATGCCTGACAAGTATGCCTGCATTGAATGATATTTTAGTGGGTGTCTTCTGTAAATCAGGGAAAAATATATATTTATTTTTTGCTCAGAAAAACAAAAACAAAATTGCAATTAAATTAAACAGAAAACTTTTTAATTTTGCACTTATTGTTTTTATGCTTAAACCCTTTTTCGTCTTTGACCCACATGTGTGTAATAGTTGGATTGCCATTATGCTGATTGTGGATTTTGGTGTCTATTCAGGATTAATTTTGCTGGTGTAGGACAAAAATTAGAATCTCTGAGAACTGTTTAAATTGCAAACAGACTAAAAAAAAAATAATAATAAAATAAAATTAAAAAAAAAAAAAAAAAAAAAAAATCAAACACAGAAATGCGCAAAAAAGCGAATTAAAAACGAGTCTTTATTTGTTACCGTTTACTAAATAAAATAGCCTAAATTAAAAACATGCTGAGTAACGTTACTCGAATCATTTTCGAATATTTTAGCTGACTGACTCTAATTCACAACCATGCACCAACTGTATTTTTCAGGTCTGTGTAAGTTGCGTTCATTCGTTTTTAGATTTAAAATTGAAAACAGAAACATGAGAAAATTGCACCATTTTCGTTTTTCATTTTTTTCAAAACAACGAAAACTAAGAACTTCATTTGGGCAACTTTAAAGGCGATTTTCAATATTTAGATTTTTTTTTTTTTTTTTTTGCACCCATTCCAGATTTTCAATAGTTGTCTCTTGGTCAAATATTGTCCTATCCTAACCAACCATACATCAATGGAAAGCTTATTTATTCAGCTTTCAAATGATGTATAAATCTCAATTTAAAAAAAAAAAAATTGACCCTTATGACTAGTTTTGTGGTCCAGGGTCACATTTTCTCAATAACTACTTGCTCAGTGTCATGCACAGCGTTTGGCTCGGTTCCGAGTCGTTTGGACACATGATTCAAATATTTACCTATAACACGCTGTTCACTGTTCGCCACCTACTGGCTTAGGTACAGTGCATAAAGTAAGAATTAACGAATGTAACAGATTCGACTCACTGTGATGAATCATAAATCTAATTCCCACGCAAATCATACCTGGACGTGTGCGGTCCACAGAGAGTTGCACGAACAAACTCGGAACAATAAGCTGCACGTGCTGCCGAGCCTCAGCAGCGACACTGGGTCCAAGTTCCTCAGTACAACCAGGAGAACTTCATCACTTAAATGCAATAAGCCCGTTACTTTGTCGCTGCTTTCCGAAGAAATATCTGCTGTATTCAGATGAGGCTCCTCGTCTGTGGCGGCAGTCAGGCAGGAGAACTGCTCCAGAAACTGCTCCCAGGTCGCGCTGAAGTCTGCCATACCTGTGCCGGTGTCACCGCGCTGCTCGCAGCCGCCTCTCAGGTGTTAAAGGTTAGGAAGAAACCACCTGAGAGAGGTCATAGGGAGCTGCATCTCTAAGGAGTCGCTCATGAATATTTGTAGCTCATGAATATAAATGAGGTCACGCCGACGTTGCTGGGCAACATACCTGCTTAAACTAATTAACATTCATACGGCAAGCCTTTAATTCGCCAAGCCAATCGGGTAGGCATTCTCGGAACATTACGTAATAAATATTCATAAGATAAACACTTTATTTCCCAACAGCAATGACAAAAGCGCATTTCTTATTTGCAGTGTGTTTGTAATGCTAATCTATTCTACACACTGTCTTGATTCTTGAATATCTTGAATTCACCGTGTTAGAGGTGAGTTTTACTTTTAATGTTGCTGTTGTCCTGCACCTGAAGTTCCCCATGGGTCAATATAGTAGCCTATTTTTGTCTGCTGCAGGGATTATGTTTTTATTAGCATCCTCAACTCATCCTCAACTTGTTCCAAATATGTATGAGTTTCCTTCCTCTGTTGAATACATCAGAAGATATTTTTAAAAATGTGAGTAAACAAACAGTAGCTATTCCATATGTAAAAAAGAAAATACATTGCAAGTCAATGGCTGCCGTCAAATGACTGGACACCAACTATTTCAACATTTTTTGTGTTCGGAACAACATGAGAGTGAGTATGACGACAGAATTTTCATGTTTGGGTAAACTATCCCCTTAAATTGTAGTTTACACCATTACGTAGTCTGATATGTAAAAGTTTGATTTTGATGTAATGTTTTGCAAGGTCAAATACATTTTCCCAGTCTTGGCCTTTCTTGTTTTTTTTTTTTTGAGTTTAAGACAAATATACTTTATTTTAAGCAAGTCAGACACATTAAGAATTTCCAATATTTAAAAGACAACTTAAGAATGAAAAAAAAAAATTAAAACAAAAAAAAACTCAGATATCAGTTCAGAATACTTTACATGTATTGTACTGGATTTTATCCAAATAAGATGATAATTAAGACTGAACTGCTTATAAAACAAAGACAAGTGCAGTAAAATAGTTTACAAGTTTACAATCAATTGCTATTACACAGACTTTTATATTTAATACAAATGCATGTACCCTTTTTCTTGGCAGAATTAAAACAAAATATGACAAATATAAAATGAATATGGTATAACAGTTAAAGGGTGTAAAATCTTTTTTTTTTCCTTTTTCTTTTTTTTTTTTACCCTTTTTGTATTTCTGACTGATGAATGGAAATATTTATAATTTTGAGCAGATAATACAATATGCACTCATGACATGACGTCCAGTACTGATGACACTGTTTTTAAGTCATGATTTCTCATTGGCTAATGTAACCCACAATAATATTACATGGCAAGGCACTGGCTCAAATCAGCATTGTAAAACTCAGAATGCAGTTTTCGTCAGATAGATCTCATTTAAAATGTAAAATATTCATGAAACTAGTAAAACAAACCATGTCAAACTTTCAAATACAATGAACCCTTTGTGCTCGTATAAGAAAATAAAACATTCACAATTGAGCATTTGGACAAAACAGTCAGCACGAATCCTTCTAAACACTTAATTTGCCGAGGGGAAAGAGGCAATGAGGTGAAATCATCTCTATACATGATGGATCTGATATCTCCGATATACAGAAGTCACTGCTACCTATTGACAGTTCGTGATCACAGTGTACTCGTTTGCTACGTGGTTGATTACATCATTCAGTGATCATTATCATTCGTTTTTCTACAGACTGCCGGGCCGGGCAAAGGATGATTGGTTTTGAGAGACCACGCCCCCTTCAGGCTACTCTTACGCGAGGCTCCTCCTCTATTTCCTGACCCAGGCTCGTATAGGTCACTGAAGGCTCCAGGGGCCCCACGGTGGGCGTGTCTGTGATAGTGTTTCCCACGTTGCGGAACTGTTTATAAACGCGAGGATCCTGTGCCACGTAGGTGGAGGAGGAGGAGTACAGGACCAGTCCCAGGATGATGATGATGAAGGACAGCAGGTAAAGGCCTGAAAACTGAAGACAAACAAACAACATAATAAACTTCATATAGTGTCTAAAGAATGATTTAGAACTCAACATAATGATTTATTCATTCCAAATAGAACAGTGATTTAAAACTTCAAATCATCATCTAGTAATTCTAAATAGAACACTGAATCATAAAGTGAAAACTTTAAATTAAAATTGACTACTTTTAATTAGAACAGTGATTTTAAATTGTAAAATTGTAAACAATGATTTATTAATTCAAAACAGAACACTGATTTGTACAGTAAATCGTTATTTATTTATTTTTTTACTTCAAATAGAATACTCATCAAAAACTTTAAATCACAATTTACATCATTTTAAATAGAACACTGAAGTAATGATTAGGAACACTGATTAAAGTAATAATTATTAATTGATTTATTAATTCTAAATAAGATCACTGATTTAAAAATGTAAACCATAATTTATTAATTCTAAATAGAACACCGATTTAAACTGTAAATTGTTGTTTATTGCTTCTAAATAGAACACTGATTTAAAACTTCAAATCATAATTTATTTTACTTTAAAATAGAACACTAATTTAAAACTGTACATCATGATTTATTAATTCTAAACAGAACACTGATTTAAAATGGTAAATCGTGGTTTATTAATTTTAACTAGAACACTGAATTTAAGAGTTTAAATCATAAATTATTAATTCTAAATAAAACACTAATTCAAAACTTCAAATTTTTACTTTAACTTTAAAACTACTACTACTAAACTCTATAAAAAAAAAAAAAAAAAAAAAAAAAAAAAAAAACAGGTAAATGATTTTATTCTTAAATTTAAATACAAATTTAACTTTAAAATTGTAACCGGTTTCCAAACAAACATGTTCTTATCTTTTTCTTTTCTTTTTTTTTAGTTGTTGGTCACATATAGCCTAAGTGTGTGCAGCTCTGCTAAGCTTCAGAAACTTCTCTCCTCCACTAAGTAAGTAAAAGAGACAATGAATTTATAATTCATATTGTTAGACTTTTTAAATTATTACTTGGGTTTATGTATAAACATACCCAGTCACAAAAAAATATTAAAACTATCCCATGACTTTTTATCACTTTTTTCTTTTAAGATTGTGAAGGGCTCACATAGTGTCCATTTTTGCTTTTGGCCTTCATAAACATAATTATTTTTACATAAACACATGGACACACTGTAACTCTAAACTCAATTGTGTATTTCAGATGTATCACATCCTACAACCTCATCAACTGCAGAGAAAAATCACCACTTAATCACACCAAAATAATGGACTCATATTGATTGGAATGTGATTGTTTCACTGAAACTTGGTTTTCATCAAATCTATTTTTTGTTCTTATTTTGTTTTACTTTATGTATTTATTCATGTTCATTGTCAATTGTCATTCATTAATGTATTCAGCTAATAACTGTTGTTATGAACACTGCCAATTTTGCTTGTCAATAAAAACATACTTAATTCACACAACATGTGGTTATTGCTGTTGTGGTTATTGTTGTTGTTGTTTTAATGTGAAACCCTAACCAAGGCTACACTCTAAGATGCATCATTACTGATTTTCTGGAGCTCAGCCATCCAACTACACAGACTGTCAACACTCTCAACAGGTAAATAATTTCTTTTTTAAATTGTCTATAAATTATAACTTTCAAATGCTAATTGGTTTTTCTGTCTTTTCTCTTTTTAGTTTAAGAGAACATGTACATGTGACCAGCTCTATTCACTTAAGGATATTCTCCTCTTCTTCACTAAGTAACAAAGATATTGAATTTATGATCCATTTTGTTAGATATTTTTATTACTAGGGTTTATGCATAAACATACCTAGCTATCCCATGACTTTATATTACTTTTTCCTTTTAACATTGTGAAGTGCTCACATACTACTTTTGGCCTTCATAAACAATTGTTTTCACATAAACAAATGAAAGGAGACACATTGTATATCTAAACTCAATTGTGCATTTCAGATGCTACAACCTCAACATCTGCAGAGAGAAACTGCTGTTCAATCACGCCAAATTACAGGTAATGATTAACTTAAAGGCATCATAGAGGATTGTGAAGATATTTTACTGGAGCTTGGTCTTCAATACACTATTTTATGTTCTATTTTGTTTTACTTTTTTAAGCATTTATTTATGTTCAATGTCCATTGTCATTCATTAATGTATTAATAACTGTTGTTAGAACAGTCATTTTTGCTACAATTTCACGTCATTAAAAAAAATAATAAAATTGACTTATTGTTGTTGTTGCTGATTTTATGTAAAACCTTAATAGACACTTATATTATAAGATATTACAAGTATATTATAAGATAGGTAAGATAGATTATAAGACCAGGCAGATAGAGGGGTAAAAAAACAATATTAATAAATAATATATAAAAATAATACTAATATTAATGAAAAACTATCATTAAAATGGTTATTTATAACACCATTAAGGTTCTATATAGCATTTTCAAAACATGGTTCTGTATGGAACCCTATAAAAAAAGGTTCTATTTAGCACTAAAAAGGGTTCTGCTATTGTTACAAGCTGAAGAACCCTTTTCTGGTTTAGAACCATTTTTCTTAAGAGTGTACTACTACTACTACAGAACACTGATCAAAAACTGTAAATCATGATTTATTATTTCTAAATAAATGTTTTAAAACTTAAAATCATAATTTACTACTTTTAAATAGAACAGTGACTTCTAAATCATGGTTTATTCTAAACAGAACACTGATTTAAAACTGCAAATCATAATTTATTAATAATAAATCAGATCATTCCAAATATGCATGCTGTTATTTGTTCTATGGAAAAAAAAAAAAAAAAAAAACTTGACAGTGTCTGTATGGAAAAGAGTTGGAAAAGAGTGGAAAAGAAAACACTTTTGTTTTCCACAGACAAAATAACAACATACATACTGGAACAAAATGGGGTGAGTAAATAATGACAGAATATTAATTTTTGAGCAGAAGCAGGCGGTCTAATGACAGCCACTGCAGACATTGTTTGCTCCTATAAATATGTCACAGAGTTATATTTCGTTAATGAACATGAGGGAATCAAACATGCAGGCCCAACAGGAGAGATTCTACCAAGAATGAACTAATGAGCAAAAGCAGCAGTTGTGTTAGAGATGGAGTGAAGCATGTCCAGAGAAATGATTCACTCCCAGTGTGAGTCTACTGTTCAAGGCAGGAGGTCTGTGATTGTAATTATGATGGGATGGCATTAATAATTTAATAATGGTTTAAAATTTATGTTGTGAGACCAAAGGGCAAAACGTGCATTAATGTGATTTAATGTCATGAGAATGCTTATTTTAACTTAATGGGTCATGGAAGAACACTTTAATTTCCCCAGAATGCTCTAATTTATCCCAAAGTCTTCAGCATGAAGCCAAATTACATGACAGGTTTAGGATAGAAGATGGAAATTCACACTCATCAACTGAAAGTGAGCCAGATCTTAAAATCTGAATTTTGCCCAACCATGTTTTTTGAATCTTAGAAAGATGCTGGACTGCTAAGAGGTTTTTTTTTTTTTTTTTTACACGTAATGTAAAATAAAACTGCACCACTGACAATGCCATTTTTGAGCAGTGCATTATATTTTGCTCTGCGTTATGGCCAAGCAGGGATTCAATACCCTTGTCAGCGCTTCGAAAATAGCAACAACAATCACGACTTTGAAAACTGAAATGCCAAAGCTTCACTCTATTTGCCGTCACTCAATCTCCAAATCACATCAATAGTTTTTCATCCGTAGGGTCTGAGGTGTGGATGAGCACAACAATCAGTTCTGGCAGTAGAGCTGTGCTATGAACAATGGCCTCTCAGCTCGATCATGGTCCATTTCTGAGCCACGTGCCGCCTGTCTATAACACTTGTGATTAACAAAGGGCTTCCAATTACATGCGGCCTTCAGCTCTGGCCCATAAGAGCCGGATTCAGCAGAGTTAATAATTAAAAAACAAACAAACAAACAAACAAACAAATACAAGCAAATCTGATGCATTGGGATTTTTGAGTTTCCTCGATAGCTTTTAAATTTTGTTCACTGCATGCACTGCATGTTCAGCCCAGTGTTATTATAGAATCGAGATGCTATTTTTTATTAATAATTTGAATTAGTTTTTATTGTATAAATTTTGCTGTTTTAAAATTTTACATTTTAAAATTAAATTTTAGTAATATAGTTGTGTGTATCTGTCATGTTTATTAATTTGTTATATATGTGTTTATTTATTAGTTATATATATATATATATATATATATATATATATATGTAGCGCCCCCTGCCCTCTCGAGAGTTACGGCCCTCAAGTTCTGTTAGGGTGGAGTACCGGGTTCTAGTGATATGTCGCTCGACTAGTCTTATAAACTATTACACACCTCTGGTATTACTCCTCTTTACAAGCTAAGCCTACAGGCAAGTATGGTGAATCCAGGTAAATACACCAGGTAAGTATGAAACTATAATGTTTTATTATCAAAATAAATAATTTAATAAATAAATAAATAGTCAAATCTCAATAAATATCTAAATGTCAATAAATAGAAAAATGGAAATAAATAGATTAATAGGTCAATAAATAAATAGTGTGTAAAAAGGTAGACTATATACAGCATCAGTATTCAATGTATCAATGAACAACACTTCAATAAAGGAAACTGCTCACTTAAAACTGACCCTGAGTGAATCATTTCAAATATATCTCAGCATCTGCAGATGACTACTGAAATTAGTCCTTCTGACTATATACAGTTTGCTGTAAGAGCAACTGAGACAATAACAATAACCGTAACAGGCATTTAAATATCAAATAAAAATAAACAGCATAAATGTGGGCCCACACACACGCATTCATCAAACCCCACCGTTGCAGAACTGGATCGTTGCTAGGGTGCGTTGTGGCCGATAAAACCACAAACTGGCTGCTTCACTCTAACCGAGCAAAATAAAACAATGCAGAGTACCTCAATGCAAGTGAATTGCAGGCCGTCGAGCGTGAAGATTACTCCGCTCAGCCTCTCTTGCTCCAACGGCGATCGTGAACTCTCCCTCAATGCGGTGTATCCAGCGATGCCAGAGGAACGTCTCAGTTTACATATGTAACCATGGTTCCCTGATAGGGAACGAGACACTGTGTCCTTTAGGGGTCGCTTTGGGGAACACCGTCAGCGTGACCCGTGTCTGAAGCATACATACAAAAACCACAACATGTTAGCCGGCGACAGCCTATGACGTCACTACCGGCACGACCACAGTATAAAGGGGCGCCAGCAGAATACATCATCCACTTCTTCGTCTGAAGCTTGCGTGCGAAGCCTGGCACAAAGCCTAGAGGACGCAGTCTCTCATTCCCTATCAGAGAACCATGGTTACATATGTAACCTGAGACGTTCCGTTTCAAGGGAACTTCGAACTGCGTCCTCTAGGGGTCGCTTTGGGGAACGGTATACCCACGCCACCATGCTGAGGGGAGTGCAAGCCAAACACCAAAGGCGAGCACTAAGTACCAACTCACCCAGGCAAAGGGAGTTGCCCCTGGGACGGTAGATGACTGTCAATGACCTTATCCCCTTGGGCCAAAAACCTGAGCTGCATACCCCAAAAACTCACCTGTTAGGGGCCAGAACCCAGGGAAGAGCTCAAAGGCTTGGAATCAGAAGAACGGATTCCTTTAAGGGGATATGGCCGAGCGCCTAGGATAGTAACTAGGTCCTGGCCTGTCACCCAGGGGCTACCGCTTGCTCTATATAACACTGGGACAGAAAGGTAGAGTGGGGCCCAAGGTGAAACTGGGGCCTGACCAACTCAGAGAAAGGGCACGAAGCTGCAGCGCGTAACCCCTACCATACAGGATTTTAGAAAGAACGCAAAATACTTGATGTGCGATCTTACCACTGCGTGGATTTCAGAAAGTGCACAGAGACTTAGCGTGCGCACTTACCATAACATGGATTTTAGAAACACCGTTACTAAGGGGTCATAGAGGCTGAAACTCAACAAGCTTAGAGACCCTATGCGACTCAAGGAGCTGGGGAATTCAACTCCACCAGAGGGGAGGGAATTCGGATGCTCGGAAGGGAGCAGCATGCTCATAGAAGACCCTCTACAGTGAGGGGAGCGATGCTAACTCAACAAAGACAGCTCACCAGGAAGGCATGAGAAGGCCTAACCATCCGGTATGGCTGTAGACCAGAGCTCCGGAGAGCGGAGGCCCAACTCTCAAAATGGAGAGGGACTCGAACGCTCAGCTAGGCATGAAGTGCTCGTAGGTGACCCTCTGGTGAGGGGAGCACTACTAAGACTTAAACAGAGAAGAGCCATTCAACTGTGAGGCAAAAGAGGCCTAACAGGCTGAGGTTGCTTCTAAATAAAGCTCAAGGCGTGGAGGACCCCACGGGGAAGACCTAGGCGCCTGGCTGAGGGCAACGCTCAAACCAACCCTCAGGGTGAGGGGAGTATTGCCAGGCTCAGCCCCCTCGGGTGACTCATCAGGGGGACAGCAGCAGCCAGCTGCCTGATGATTCTGTCACGGAGCTCAACACACTCAACAGAAATGAGTGGTCAATGGCCTAAGGGCAAGTTCCTAACTCTCGTTCCTTAGTAGAGAGGAGGAAGACCTGAACTGCTCAGGTGTGGCAAGCTCAAAACAGACCTTCCCGGAGTGAAGGGAGCACTGCCACCCCCTGAAAGGGGGCCTAGGAAATGGGATCTAGCTCAAAAGGGGGATCAGACATTCCAGTAGAGTCCAACAACTCAGTATGGCTGCATAACAAGCAGCGGCGCCCCCAGCCCTCAGGCTGAGGTAGGTCACCGGGAGTGAAAAAGTCTCAGCCACCAGCTATAGCCAACCCAATCTAGCCCTGTGCTCTCTATCCCGATAGAGAGTATGGACCCCGTTAACCAGACCTGCAGAGCCTTGAGAAACAACGGGGCCCAGATCACGCATGGAAAGCTGTTGCTCCTCAGAGCCAGAGCTCAGAGAGGGTTCCCGCAGAAACACCTCTCACTCACGCCTCAGGGAAGACAGTGCAACTCAAGCCCACTCCACAGAGGGGCGATACACTGGTTCCTCGGGGCAGGACACGCTAGATTGCAGTGCTGACTCAGGGACCTGATGATCAAGGAGGCTTCCACAGAAACCTAACCACTTGGTCACATGATCCAGAAGGCATGCGGAAGGCATCCAGAAGGGTGCTCGCCGAGGACCTACTCTAAACATAGGCTTCAAAACACAAAAGACAGGTCCCAGAAACACTGCAAGAAGGCTAGCAAAGAAACACATAAAAAGGATTGTACTCACCCACCATGGTTTTTGCGCATGAACTCAGTTTCTCCAGAGGCGAAGTCCGAAGAGGCCTTGGGTCCGGACCATCAGTAAGGTGGTTTCTATGAAACACAGAACCTGACCAAAAACATCATAGGTTCAGCATGAGAGACTGCAATGTACGTTGCAGGAGGTTTTCACCTAACCTTGGTCAGGTGGAGTGATGGTGGTTGCAGGGGAATTAGAGAGGAGAAGATAAGGGCAGATGAAAAAACCCCAGAGGGAGGGGAGTAGATGTTCAAGTGTTACTCTGGTCTGGACGAGAGCGCTGAGAACGCCTCATCTGGATCACCTCCCTCTCTTTGCCTCTCTTGCCTACCTCTCTTTGACCCTTATTTCCCTCTGGCCCCACCTGCAGGCGGGGGAGGGGCACAAGTCATGACACTAGCATTCTGTGCCCGTCTCTGACCCCCAGACCAGGACGGGCCAGGACCCCTGCGTTGTTCGGGCTCAGACCTGGACCTTCTTGGAATGAAGGTTTTGAAGGCTGCTGAGTGCGCCTTCGCCTCCCTAAACTTCTCGACCACCGTCTCGACGGAGGTACCGAAAAGGCGAGACTGGAGCATCGAGAAGAAAGCCCTTCTCTTTCTTCCCGATATCTGCCAGGTTCACTCACAGATGTCTTTCCATTACCACCATGGCTGCCATAGACCTGCCCATAGCAGTGGTGGCCTGCTTAGTGGCACGGAGAGCCAGATCCGTGGTGCGGCGCAGCTCAGCTACCTCATCAGGGGACAGGCCCTGACCCTTATCCAGGTCCTTCAGCAGATCAGCCTGGTATGCTTGAAGCACTGCCATAGTGTGCAACGAGCCGACAGCCTGACCTGCTGCTGCGTATGCCCTGCCATTTAAGCGAGATGTATCCTGAAGGGGCTTAGATGGCAAGGAGCCTTAAGAGAGGATGTCTCGCCTACGGAGAGATAGCTAGCTAGCGTCTCTTCTATAGGGGTTATCCTCTCCTAGCCTCTCTCACGCATCCTCTCAATGTTAGCATAACTAGTATGCTGGAACCTATAGATGCAAGAGGAAAACGGCTTTTTCCATTCCTTCTCAATCGCCGTATGGAGATCAGGAAGAAATGGAAGGCTCTCTTGAGCTGGGGGGTTATGGTCAGAGAGATAACGCTCATCGAGACGACCTCGCGGCGCCACCTTCTTGGCCCGCTTCCACGGCAAGTCAAGCCTCACCGTGGCACGTTCCATAACCTCCAACAACTCATCATACGCAGGGCAGGAGGATAGAGAGGGCTCAGTCTCAACTTCTTCACCCTCAGACATCTCCTGCTCTTCCTGGGCAGAACCCAGCAGAGCACTAGCCGCTGGATCAGATGATGTCAGAGAGATCGCATCATCATCATCCAGCAGCTCACCCTCGCTCACGGCCGACGAGCGCGAGAAGGAAAGTCCCCTCTCTAACTCATCGGCCAGATCCGCCTGTGATCCCCACGAACTCATTCTCCCCCGTGCCTCGGCAGTGGCGGGTCCTGAACCGCGGGAAGCAGACGGCTGTCCCTCTTTCCTCGAAAAGAGAGACAGACGAGAACGGAGCTTTTTCATAGAAAAATGCTCACAGTGAACGCAGATTGCCCCCTCGAGGACATCGCATGCGTGCTCCTCACTTAAACAAAAGACGCAAAGATCGTGTGTGTCATCAGGTGTCAAATAACAAGGACACGGATCCACACACCTCTTAAACGCCTTGCTAGTGCTCGCCATGATAAGAGTAGAAAATCGTTCTTACCACCAGAATGCACGCTTCAAACAAAATAGTCACTGAAGATGAAGAAGAGGATGACATATTCTCCCGGCGTCCCTTTATACTGTGGTCGCGCCGGTAGTGAAATCATAGGCTGTCGCCGGCCAACATTTTGTGGTTTTTGTATGTATGCTTCAGACACGGGTCACACTGACGGCGTTCCCCAAAGCGACCCCTAGAGGACGCAGTTCGAAGTTCCCTTGAAAGGGAACTCTGAATTCTCTCGGGGAATCAGAGCGCTATCTGGGGTTGTGACACTTCTCTATTGATGCCGGAGAAACTTGTAACAGGCCGATTAGCGCTCTTGTAGTTCGTCGTCCAGTGATGTCCTCAACACGCTCACTGTCTCTCTCAACGATCTGCACACAGACAACAACCAGCTTCCCTACAGACAATAACCAGCTTAATCTATAAAACTCGCTTGAAATACTCAAGTTAGACAGCGAACTACACCAGTACACACAATCCTAACAGATGAATTCTTGCTGAAAACACCTAACGTTACTTTATCACAAAATAGCAAATTTAAGACACTGTAACAATCGCGGATCAAACGAAACTCAAGTCTTCTCTCTCTCTCTCTCGCTTCTCTCTCTCTTTTCTCTTCCATTCAACGGTTCTCCCCTCAAAAAGGATCTTGATCCGCCAATCAGAATACACCATCCAGTTAAGAAGGTGGGACCATTACATTTACAAACCAATCAAAACTAATGATTTTGCTTACCCATATTTGCATACTGAAGGTTATAAATTAAGCATTAGTGTTTAGTTCTGGCAGGTCACGTGTGTCAAGCTTGCATCAGCTGATTCTCAGCTGATCACATCTACCTATAGGAATACGACACCTATCGCGGCATTCCTATATAAGCTCTATTCAGTATTAATCAGCAGCTTTTTCCGCTTGCTCAGGAGCAAATTACCCTCCTCCAATCCCCAACTCCTCCTTTCGCACAGTCAGGACTTGGCTTTCTGATATTCCTTGTTGAATCAGACTCCTTTAGCTTGAATAATGCTACACTTAAATATCATTGAGTACATTAATGATATCTTTGTTCTGTTCTGTTTACCCTAGGGGGGTTATTATTGCTGCTCTCCCTGCTCATTCATGACAGGCTGCATGGATGGGCAGGTAGTTTTTGCACAGAACAGAACCATACCACCAAACCAAACTTTATGCTAAGTATCTATCATTTTGACGATAGCGGTCCTGACAGAAATATATGTGAACATTCTTAAAAATAAACACAGTAACGAACTTAAACGTGAATGTTTACAATCAAAATACACTGGAATTAAATCACACTAGAAATAATGTAAAGGCTTAATTAACCCAAGTTTACCCAGGGTTACATATATATATATATTAGTAGCAGCAGTAGTTTATTATTATTATTATTATTATATTAGTTTTTATACGTGATTTTATACATTTTTTTACATTTCGCTTTACGGTACGTTTACACGACATCAATGTACTAAAAACTGAAACGTTTTTTCTTTGCTTTTTTGAGAAGATTCGTTTACAAATGACACGTTGTCAAACCGATCCCCATTCACACGGATCCATGAAAATGACTAAAACACTGTATTATTCATGTCATGCCAATATGTCACTTTGTAAAGAAACAATATGCGCCTGCGCACATACCTGTAGACTGAACATTAGCATTTACACGGAGATGGTAATAGTATCATTTTCAAAAACTTTTATTTTGAAATCTGATATCAAAAGTTTTCCGTTTATGGTTGAAATTTGAAAATGGTGTTGTGTAAACGTCCCCTTAGTTTTTGTTATTTTAGTACATAAAGTTAAACTAAATAAAAATAATAAATGTTTCTTGGCAAAGTTTTTAGTATGTTTTATTTTATTTCAGTAAACATTTAGTTAATGTTTTTTATGGTTTTAGATTTAATTAACCATAATATCCCTAATTCAGCCAATAAATTCTTCTGGAGGCAACTACAGATTTCTTACATAACAGCAAACATAAAAGATGTGCTTTTAACATCAGACAACAAATAACTAACAACTACAGTACATCAGGACAAATTAGGTAAGCAAATATCTGTAACAGTAACTGTATTGTATTAACGCTCATTTAATGCTGCAAAGCATGCTGGAACCTCGCAGACCATTAATAAATCACTAACAATGTTCAGTATGAAAGTGTTTGATCGGAAAACATCATTATCCAGTTTCAGGGGAATGAAACATGTTTTTACATAAATTCAAAGTATCAAAATATCTGTGATTCAGTAAGCCTCATATGCAATTGCTTTTAGTGTTATTAGCTGATCACATCACATCTAAAAGCTCTACCAGAGAGGACCACCGTGAGACCATCGGCGCTTCCCGCCACACTGAGCCGAGGCCACTCATGTAAAAATGCATACACACACACTCATAAATATTTGCTAGCACATACACTCCAAAGCCCTGAAGTGATAGACATTAGGCTTTTGAAGTCTAGAGAAACTCCACAGAGAATTTTAAATAAACTTTGACACTTTCTCGCAGTTTGCAGCCCTCTGCCTTTCCCCCCTCAAGCATCACAGCAGAATAAATATTTCCAATAAATCAATAAAGGCAAGTCACACTATGTCTTGGTGAGGCTTTTATGCATATCCAGAGTTGCTTTTCATAAGATCAAGGCTGTATAAATCTGTCAGCATGTGCATGGGTACACAGGAAAAATGAATAAATTAAAGACGAGAGGTTTAGGACGGACAGTGCTTAAAAAAAGAACCCAGAAGGACGTACTTTTCATCTGAAGATATCTATTTCATTCCTCCGATAGTTTCTATAGCTAATGCGATGAACTGAAGAACCTGTGATGCAACTTCAAAAACTTTGTAATCTCTAAAACAGCATATAAACTTGAGAACCGAATACAGCAAAATGGTTTTTGATAAGGGAAAAAGTTCTTTGATAAATAACCTTTATTTTTAGAGGTTTTTAGTGTAGGGCTGATTTATGACAGCCCATTTCCAGCTCAGAGACAAAATAAAAGTAAATGTGAGATTTAGTTTACATTAGAAAATGAAGTCACCGGAGGAAAAAAAAAAAGCATGTAACAATTGTGGGAAAGAGTCACAGTTTCAAGAAATAAAGATGAAGTTGTGACAATATATTTGCAATTGTGAGAAATAATAATTGTGTGATATAACGCTGCAATATTATATCATATATTACACATATAAAGTCATATTGTGAGATATAAAATCGCAATTTTGAGAAATAAAGTTTAATTTGTAAAAAAAATAAAATTGTAATTGTGAGTTTAAAGTTGCAGTTATGAAACAAAGTAACAATTGTGGGAAACAATCACATCAATAAGCTGAAATTACAAGTAATGAAGTTGCAATTGTTAGATAAAAATGCAATTATGCTAATGGAAATTGTTGTGCTTTAATGTTGCAAATTTGAGAGATAAAGTTGCAATAATTGACTTAAGTTGCAAGTATGAAAAAAGTCACAATTGTGATAGTCACAAATATTAGAAAATTAGTTGAAATTAAAAGAAATAAAGTTGCAGTTTTTATATTTTAATCACAATTAAGAGTAATGAAGCTGCAAATGTGAGAAAGATGCAATATTGAAAAATAATGAGACAATTATGTGATTTAATGTTGAGGTACAAAGTTCAATTGTGCGAAATAATAATTGTGAGATAAGAAAAGATGGAAAATATTCACAATTATCAGAAAATAAGTTAAAATTACAAGAAAAAAAAGTTGCAACTGTGATATTTAATCACAATGACTACTAATAAACTTGCAGTTGTGATATAAAGACGCAAGTAAAACAAATAATGACAATTGTGTGGTTTCATGTTCATGTTGTGAGATATAAAATCATAATTGTGAAGTACAAAGTTTCAATTGTGAGAAACAAAGTCATATTGAGAGATAAAACATATATGAGAGATAATTACTATTTTTTTTACAGTGAGGCGGAAAAATCTTTCAAAATGAAAATAGCAGGGAAAAAAATTGTGGCAAAATCCTGCCTGTCCTTTTCCAGTTGAGGTTTTTTAAAAAGTTAACACCTGAGAGTTCAGTGCAGACCACAGGATAGAAATTAGGCAGATGGTTCTGGCAAACGTTTGGAAGATCGAGCACAGCCCGAGTGATTTTCCAGTACTGCAAGGGTATTAGATCCGCCAAGAGTAATATCTGCTGGAAAGGAATATACTCTGCTTACATCGCCGGTGTGTCAGGTTGCTCATTTAAATATATCAAGTGGTTCTACATGCCAGCATAACTATGATAAAGTGCCTGCTATTTCAAGCCAGACACATGGTGCCCCCTTTTCCCCCAAGCATTAGGGGAGAAAAGAGTTTTCAATAAGGGTACAGTAATGTAATTACAACCTGTAAAAAAAAAAAAGATGCCATACTCGCAATAAATCATACTGTAATATGCAAGGTGTTCTGAGTGTCATTTCAAAATGAAAGTTATGAACCAAAGATGGATTGTACTGTCCAAGAGACAAACAGCCATGTTAAAGGAGGGTTTGCAAAGAATGTTCATTTTGACCCAGAGAGAATCTTCTATTCCTGAAAATGCTTGTTATGCTAGTGTTATCGCACTGCAATAAATGTACTGATTTTGTTTAAACAGGGTATAACAACTTCTCATTTTTGAGGTGCGTAAGTTCAAATCAAAGAAGCCATACAAAACCTGTGTTAATTGAAAGAAAACAAGTTGATAAAAAAGACTGAATCCAATGTTTGGTTTCATAAAAAATATCTAACTGCATTTTAGTACAAGTTACTGGAAAAGCTACAGTATTTTAAAAATGGCTACTAATAGTTAGTAACCACCATGCTACTAAAAAAAAGAGTAAAAAGTTAGTAACGACACGACTATTGGTTAGCTACTCCCTAACACTATATCCAATGGGTTTTTTTCTTCCTTATTTTTCTTTAATGTAACTTTTCCTTACTTATCTCAAAATTTTTCCAAATTCAGAAAATCTGTGGCTATATATGAAAAATGTATGTGAAAATTTCTTATTATTCAATATTTTCAGTTTAATGTGTTAAAAATAATTAACACAATTAATGCAGCATCAATTTCCTTACCATCCTGAAGTAGCTTTTTTATATTTTTGTTGTTTACATTTTTGTTGACCTTTTTTATATTATATAGTCATTTTATCAATTTATTTTCGAGTGGCACACAAACTAACTAATAAAAAGCAACTGCTACACCAAAAAAAAACAAAAACAAACAAAGGCACTTCTTTGAAATAAATAAATAACATTCATTTTTAATTAAAACACCATTTTTTGATACATTTTGCTTAGAGAAAGGGAAAAAGAAACACTGCATATTGTATGAAGAAAGTGCTGAAATGCCAAATTAATACAAAGTAGTGAAATTATCGAAATGACCTAAAACTCACCCCTACGTTCACTTTGTGAGAAAATATTGTGTAAAATCAATCGATTTTATTTTTTCATTTATTTTTTATTTTTTATTTTTTTATAAATTCAGAAAAACAGTGGCTCCTTGACTATGGAAATCAAACTCCAAATGCAACATGAAACTCCGCTAACCTTAGCTGTGCAGCATAGACCAACTACAAAGAAAAGCATGTCTTGACCCAGACCCACTAATTACGCTCGAATGACCTAAAACGACCTATAATAGACGGAAAACTGACTGTGCTCAGCATGCAAGTTTTTGTAACCACATTCAAATTTCATATTCATTGACTTCAATGAATAAAATTAGTCAGCTATTAACAACTGTCCTCAATAAAGGAGGCATGTTTACAGGAGCATTTCAAATCCCACATTGGCCTTGGTGTGTTGTGGGTAATGACTGATACAGCTTCCCTCCCCGCTGCTGCTTTTCTCCACCTTATTGTGAAAGGAAACAGCGCAGCCATTAAAGCAGACAAAAAAAGAGCTCACAGTAAAAGCGCCAAGCCACACTTTCAAATCAATGCTAACAGCCTTCATCTGGAGCTGGTTACCTCTGAATAAATCAATAGTTTGATTAGTATTTCTCAACTTAATAGCTTAATAGCATAAAGGCTGTTAGTGTAGGACTACTATACATGATAATGATCAACATCAATTTCAAACTGAATCTGGTATGCAGTAACTACACCTATCATATCTATATACAATATACAAGTCATTCCTATTATGCATTGCCTTCTGAACTTTTTACAGTGTAGAAAATTAATATGTGACCTGTGCTGGCAAAACGATTCAGAATGCGCACGGGCTAATTTTGAGCTACAGGCAAAAAAAAAAGTGAAAATTGTTGAATTTGAGGTTTTCACAAAAATGAGTTCATTAAGCCCTCATCTAGCTATCCCAATGCTCCAAATAGTATTTAAACCTAAAATTATCTTTATTTGTATGTTTTCTGAGAAAAGTACCTTTTCTCTGCTCCCTTCTCGCGCTGACTGACATCCAAAGCGCGCATAAAGGAAAAGATGCAATGCTGCTAGGTGATTTTGTTTTGGAACCTTCAGAAATCTTTAACTCGATTTTTCTCAGAATTGAGTTTGCTGACTCTGTCGACCTCTGTCGAAATCATACATCATTTTGAAGGTCTTTTAGTGGAGAATGTGAAACTAAAAACACTCATTTTTGAAAATTTGCTCATTGTGACTCATTTTGCCAGCACAGGTCACATATGCTTGTGTAATTTAAGGAAGAGTTTCTTAAAAAAAAAAAAAAAAAAAAAAACAGACTTGCAAGCCCACACACAATGTTATTCATAAAATTAAGAGGATACCTCTACCTTTCAAAATGAGAAAAATTTATTTAGAAATATTCCAGTGGTTCTTTCTTTTTCCCTTTCTCTAATGTTTAAACAAATGATGTTTTAATAAAAAAAAAAAAAAAACAAACAAACAAAAATGTATATATGTATATATATATATATATATACAGTCAGGTCCATAAATATTGGGACATCGACACAATTCTAACATTTTTGGCTCTATACACCACCACAATGGATTTCAAATGAAACGAACTAGATGTGCTTTAACTGCAGACTGTCAGCTTTAATTTAAGGGTATTTACATCCAAATCAGGTGAACGGTGTAGGAATTACAACAGTTTGCATATGTGCCTCCCACTTGTTAAGGGACCAAAAGTAATGGGACAATTGGCTTCTCAGCTGTTCCATGGCCAGGTGTGTGTTATTCCCTCATTATCCCAATTACAATGAGCAGATAAAAGGTCCAGAGTTCATTTCAAGTGTGCTATTTGCATTTGGAATCTGTTGCTGTCAACTGTCAAGATGAGATCCAAGAGCTGTCACTATCAGTGAAGCAAGCCATCATTAGGCTGAAAAAACAAAACAAACCCATCAGAGAGATTGCAAAAACATTAGGCGTGGCCAAAACAACTGTTTGGAACATTCTTAAAAAGAAGGAACGCACCTGTGAGCTCAGCAACACCAAAAGACCCGGAAGACCACGGAAAACAACTGTGGTGGATGACCGAAGAATTCTTTCCCTGGTGAAGAAAACACCCTTAACAACAGTTGGCCAGATCAAGAACACTCTCCAGGAGGTAGGTGTATGTGTGTCAAAGTCAACAATCAAGAGAAGACTTCACCAGAGTGAATACAGAGTCTTCACCACAAGATGTAAACCATTGGTGAGCCTCAAAAACAGGAAGGCTAGATTAGAGTTTGCCAAACGACTTCACAGTTCTGGAACAACATCCTATGGACAGATGAGACCAAGATCAACTTGTACCAGAGTGATGGGAAGAGAAGAGTATGGAGAAGGAAAGGAACTGCTCATGATCCTAAGCATACCACCTCATCAGTGAAGCATGGTGGTGGTGGGCATGTATGGCTACCAGTGGAACTGGTTCTCTTGTATTTATTGATGATGTGACTGCTGACAAAAGCAGCAGGATGAATTCTGAAGTGTTTCGGGCAATATTATCTGCTCATATTCAGCCAAATGCTTCAGAACTCATTGGACGGCGCTTCACAGTGCAGATGGACAATGACCCAAAGCATACTGCAAAAGCAACCAAAGAGTTTTTGAAGGGAAAGAAGTGGATTATTATGCAAAGGCCAAGTCAATCACCTGACCTGAATCCGATTGAGCATGCATTTCACTTGCTGAAGACAAAACTGAAGGGAAAATGCCCCAAGAACAAGCAGGAACTGAAGACGGTTGCAGTAGAGGCCTGGCAGAGCATCACCAGGGATGAAACCCAGCGTCTGGTGATGTCTATGCGTTCCAGACTTCAGGCTGTAATTGACTGCAAAGGATTTGCAACCAAGTATTAAAAAGTGAAAGTTTGATTTATGATTATTATTCTGTCCCATTACTTTTGGTCCCTTAACAAGTGGGAGGCACATATGCAAACTGTTGTAATTCCTACACCGTTCACCTGATTTGGATGTAAATACCCTCAAATTAAAGCTGACAGTCTGCAGTTAAAGCACATCTAGTTCGTTTCATTTGAAATCCATTGTGGTGGTGTATAGAGCCAAAAATGTTAGAATTGTGTCGATGTCCCAATATTTATGGACCTGACTGTATATATATATATATATATATATATATATATATATATAAAAATGAAATAAAAAAATAAATAAACAAAGATAAGAATTTATGAAATACAGTATATAAGAAAAATTGAGGACAGTAAAAAAGGATGCTGCACTTATTGTGTTCATTTTATATATATTTGTGTGTGTGTATGTATGTATGTATATATTAGTGCTGACAATTGATTAAAAAAATTTAACTAATTAATTGCACATTTTTTCTCAAATTAATCATGATTAATCGCGATTATTCTCACCTAACATTAAAGTTTTTAAAAATACTTTTATATTGCAATAATTTCACATGCAATCCTCAAATTAATGTACAAACGACATAAAGACAGTATATTTTTTTAACATTTGTTTAGTGGCATCTTTTTTTATAACTGAAGGCGAGTATCACTGATACCAATACTGATGTCTCTATGAAACTGACCATTGATTATAGCCATTCTATTTCTTTAAGAGTTGCCGCTGCTGAACCTGACGCAGGGATCTGACACGCATTGTGTTTTCTCACAATCTTTTACATAACTGCGCTTTAGCACGCCGGCACATTTATGTGTGCAATTGAAGAGCACGTTACAAATAGGGGTGGCTAAATACCACTTTTTCAGAA
>CM077240.1:27945856-27950856 GCA_039654775.1 Spinibarbus caldwelli
TATTGAGTTATGTTTTATTTTATATTTTACATTTTAAAATTCTTTAATTTTACTTTAATTTTAAAATTCTAATAATTTTGTTGTGTTTTGTCATTTTTATTATTTTTGTGGGGTTTTTTCATTAATTTTTAGTTCAGTTTTCAGCTAGTTTTAAGATTTTTATGCTTATTTTATTTCAGATAATTTTTTTTAACTCTAATAACCCTGATGATCCAAAAGAATATGAAAGCAAAAGCATCTGACTGTCTGTATTTGAATGTCACAAATTTGCTTATTAGTGACCTACAAATAGTGCAGAATCTGAAAAATTTCTCCTATCTTTTATGTCCTTTCTAATTCATTTAATGATATTAGATCTTCACTGTAGTCTCAGACTTTTAGACTCCACTATACACTCACAAGGACCTTGAGTTTGCATTGTGAGCAGAAACCAGGTTTGAGAAGACAAAAGGCCAGACACAAAAATAAAGGAGATGAGAATGCAGGTGCAGACTACCGACCAGCAATAACAACAGCGTGCAGAGAATCTCAGAGAGCTCTGGCTACATATGACCACATTACAAATGGCTCTGGCATTCAGTTCAGGGCTGGAGAGGGATTCATTCGGAGGCGCTTCATGTCTGCCGGCTTTCTTTCACACTGATGTAACCCCTAGCCTTTATGTGTACAGCACAATGACCAGAGAGAACAGTATGA
This sequence comes from Spinibarbus caldwelli, assembly GCA_039654775.1. Lineage (NCBI taxonomy): Eukaryota > Metazoa > Chordata > Actinopteri > Cypriniformes > Cyprinidae > Spinibarbus > Spinibarbus caldwelli. The sequence goes on from CM077240.1 coordinate 27,946,553, forward strand.
AATATTTTGAAATGCAGAAAATATCATATCATACCAGACATGAGAATCACGTAGTATTACAGGATTACTTAATACTATGCCTGTCAATGTAATGCATTCATTTGGTTCATTATTATGTTAAAAAAAAACTGCATTTTAAAAACACTAAGCAAAACAAAAAACGCAATACAGCAGCCAATTGAAACATGTCTGATGTATGTGTGCACATATAAACAATAAAAACAGATGGAATATGACAACAGGTTTACTCATCTGCCACCCTTAAAACCCTTAAGATATCCTAATTTTTCAGCTTATATTGATAAAGCTTTAGATTAATGACATATTTAATTAATCAGCATATCATGTAATTAATTTGATAAAGAAATGTAATGATTGACAGCTCTGCTTAAGGCTAATTACAAAATAGTTATGGCTCCCAAATCTGATAGAGCTCTGCTTAAAGCTGTAGTAAAAAGCTTATGTATGCACATTTTAAAAACTAGGAGTGAAAAAAAATAATAATTTCAACATTTGTGTGAAAATGATTTATATTAATAAACAGTTTTCTACAATACCACTTTCTACTAACAATTTTTCTACTAATAACGTTTAATCAAAAGTTGTGTACTTAGTTACCAAGGAAATAAAATAAGAGTTAAAAGAAATGTTAAGAGCAATTGAGGCAAGAAGAAAAAAAATAGTGAGCTGTCTCAATTTAAAAAATAATGTTTTTACTGTATTTTCCTTTATCTAGTGTATGTAAAATACTGAAATTAGAAAAACAAGTCCTTATACTCTTCTTACACCTTTATAATATAATATAATAATATATTTGATAAATACATTATTTTCCTATATCTAGTACACATACACTGCTGAAATTAGCAAAACAACACTTTATACTATTTTTACTTCTTATGATATGCTATATTTCTACATAATAATAATAATGCATTTCAACATATCTATCAAACATTAACTGAAATCCATGATTATTTCTGCGATTCAGAAAGAGACAGATGACAGCTGTGCTGAGCCTCTTCACACAAGGACACTGAAAACAAAGCCAGAGATGCCCTATATGCGATTACAGCTTTTATCACTAAAAAAACGCCGCTCTGCTCAGACTGAATCTGATTTGGTTGAGCCACTTCTAACTATTCCCAGCAAGCAGAGAGAACATGCAGTAACCCTGAGCTTTCTGCCGATGGCGACAGACATGGAGGCTTGTTTCATATCCATCACTCTAATTGTATTTCATGAATCCTGAAGCTCAAAAACATGGTCCTAATACATTCACCTCGAGAGTCAAAATTCAAGCAGTTTTATTCACCAGCAAACCTACTTCCATACTTCACTTTAACAGCACAGTAACCATTAAAACTAATCAGTGTGATACTCCATATAATAATCAATTCAAAAGAAACCAGAATGTCTTTTTGTCCTCCAGACAGAGTAATCTGTACTAGACGAGGAGAGGGAGTTTAAAACACTATGCTCATTGTACAGTATGACTAATGGCTTTGTTCAGTGATGGCTTTAGTTGTAATGGTGGTGTTTAGAGATGAAGTCTCACATTGTGGCTGGATCCTTCCCTGAAGGCAAAGTGCCTCTGAAATCTCCTGATAAATCGTCTTAGTGTTTCAGTGAAAAATCCTTGCTCATTCTTTTAAGGGTGTTGTATTACTGCATTGTGGATCTGTCTCAATTCATTGCAGCTTTTTAAAGCGGTTCGTATTGAAGGACGGGGCAGCACAAACTACATTGAACCCAACGGCAAACTCGCAAGTAAGCACTGCCGTGAACAAGGTTTGCAATTAACTTTTTCACTCAACAGCCGATTTGGTAACTACATTTTTAAGTTGCTGGAAATTCAAAACTTTTACAGTAAAAGCTAAAACAAAAATATCAGAAATAAACCAGATTATAAATCGGAAATCATGGCTTAGATTTAAAGTATATTTATTATTAAACCTGAATTGAATGTTTTCAGTTCTCAACAGTCAATCGTAAATAAAATAAAATAAAAATAAAATAAAATAAAATAAAAAATAAATCTCTATGACTCTGAAACTAATAAAAACATTCAAATTTGTTTAAATGTTAGATTTTTTTAAATAATTTTAGAAAATATCTGAGTTAGAAAGTATTTGAATTTTAAAGACGTACACTTCTTGTCCAGTGGGTGAGCCTCTTTTCACTGTCTGTTGCTAATGTTAGAGGCTCCTGGTTGGAGGACATAATTTATTAATCTCAATCGGCCAATATGACTAATGAGTTAAGAAGTATTCGTTAGATAATTGTTTGATTTTCACCTGCAATTGGCGAGTTGATGGGTGTTAATTTCAAACCCTGGCCACAACCCAAGACACTACTTCACTATGGACATTGTTTTTTCCCACTCAAAATATTGTTATTTTGAATAAAATTACATCTCTGAAGACACAAGTCAACACATAGTGCTGGGCAACGATTAATCGCAATTAATAGCATCCAAAATAAAAGTGTACATTTACATGCATGTATATACATGCATGTAAATACTTAAGAAAAATATGTTGTGTTTATATATTAAATATATTTATATATAATATAAATTATATGAATATAAATATATCCATGTAAATATTTTAAAAAAATATACTGTATGTGTGTGTCTTTATATATACGTAATAAATATATACAGTAGACACACATATATTATATAAACAAAAACTTTTATTTTGGATACGATTAATCACGATTAATCATTGCCCAGCACTAACACATACTTATCTGTCTTTTCTTACGCTGCCACAGGAAAATGGTCATGCAAAACTAAATAGTTTTTTTTTAAAACAAGAAATTTTGACTTACATTATAAGTACACAGACTTTGGGTGGAAAAAATAAATGATGTGCAGAATTTAGGATTCCCTACTCTCTAAAAACCATGTTTTTGAGGATTGTGAAAGCTGCATGTTTCATACTGAAATCACAGAGACCTTCCCTGAGAAGAAGAGCAGAGAAATTCTGCTCAACGTTCATGAGAGAAAAAAATGGGGCAAGTGAGTAAAATTACAGCAGGTGTAATGACAAACAGCTGATGGTGGTGGTGAGGAGGTGAGAAAGAGAGAGAGAGAGCAGTGAGAGAGTGAAAGCATATTCTAACCTTGTACTGGAACAGGAACAGGCCGCAGAAGAGGCTGTACAGGTCGGCTGTCAGCAGGGAGAGGTTCACTGCTGTGGCGCTGGTTCTTTTGATTACCACTGGCATGAAGCTGTACAAGCCAAACATACACGCGCTGAATCCAATGTACAGCAGCCCTGAGAGGACATAAAGAGTCACAGACACATCAGTCACTATAGGGAAAATCTCAACAATACATTGCAATTTAAAAAATGGTAATTGAAGAAAGGTCCTTAATCTTAACTAAATGTTGATTAACAACCTTAGGCATAATAAAAGTTTTATTTTGTTTTTATTTAGTTTTTAATTTGGATGTATTTTATAATTATATTTGTTATCAAAATGTGAGTTAAAAAAATATAGCTATTATTCAAAAAGAAGCTTAACAAATCAATGTAAAGTATATATTCAAAAAATATGTATTTGAATATATAATATAATACAATACTTTGGAATTTATTGGTCTATGATTATTAGTATTTATATTACATTACTTAATAAAAATTATAATAATAATACATTATTATACAGTTCTCTGGAATACTTGACTGTTAAACTGTTTAACTGACTAGTTCATGTCTTTCATATCACTGTGAAATATCTTTTTTCTCACATAATAAAACCGTTACAATCAATATTTCATGTGAAGTGCACAAATTTACACTGCATCTGGGTCTTGATCTGTTTTATTTTGCAATAATCACTGTACATTATCTCTTATTTATAATGCTTAAGCATTCATAGCTGTGCTCTTATAAATATAATGTATTGTAAGAAAAAGCAAATAATAACTGTAGTTACAATTTTACATGCTATTACGATACCTCTTTATAATGCATTATATGTACAGGCTTTATAGAAAACATTGTAAACAGCTACTATTATATTCCAGTACAACATTATATTGCATCTTCATATTGTGCAGATAAAGCCAGTGAGGAGTGTAGCACAATATTCCTCTGTTAGCAGCATTCAGCTGTTTATGTCATAGAGGACAGAAAGTCAGCAGCTGTGATATTCTGGTCATAATTCATCCAGCACAATCATAATGGAATTGGATGGCACAAAAAAATTAAATTATTCACTTGTGTTTTCTCAGGCCATTCATTTCAAAATGCGTTTGTAAAGGACACAACTCTTATTCCAGCAGATGG
>CM077240.1:27953356-28023356 GCA_039654775.1 Spinibarbus caldwelli
ATTAAACTTAAGCGACTTCCTGGGTCATAAAATACACTGAATATGAGGATGCAAGTTTTGCCAAGTCTCATCTAAACGGGATTACAAACCGAATGATATTTTTAATTATTTCAAATCAGATGCATTTAACAGTAACCATAGTAAAATTACTGTAACGCACTGCCTGGAGTGGCTTATTGCTTTAATGCGCATTCATTTTCTAAGAAGACGTGAGCAGGCATGTGTATTTATACATGGGGTAGAGATGTCACGGACTGCATAAGCAATTAATTTTGTTAATTGTCTTTTGTCAACAGTTTAAATATGCCTGTTATCGTCTGCGAGGAAGTCAAATTGAAAGTCACATCTTCTGGTTATGTTGGCGCTCCAGCATCTCTCCCTGAGCTCAGCAGCACGTGCACAGCAATATTTAATCAGCCCCGTCCATTCACAGCTGTCTGGTGTTGTTTCTAAGGAGGTTTCAACACCAGACCCCTGTATGTTTGAGTGCGGTGCTATGTAAGCTGTTTTAGGCTTAATTAGGCTGCACACAAGATCCCTTGAAAGCGGGGGTCTGGCGTGTGGTTTACACGCTTTGTGATTTATATTTGCAATGAAAGCTATCCAGCCTAATTTGAGGAAACAAACCACTATTGATGATGCATATTTTGTTATATCTGTCACAAAACATTCCCAAGATAAATGGAAAATGCTTACTGGTAGACAAAGGAAATTGAATTCTTGTTAGAAATATGGGCAGAAAAAAATGACTCAATCGATTAAATAGCATAGATTGTTCTGGTGTAACTTATTCCTCTGATGACAAAGCTGAATTTTCAGCATCATTACTCCGGTCTTCAGAGTCATGTGATCTTTCAGTAATCATTCTAATATGCTGATTTGGTGCAATAAGAAAATACACTTATATTCATGATACAATCAACAAAAAAAGTCTTGTTTTTTGCAGTGTTGCTTCTCTTGAAAATTAATGTGGTTTAAAGATTTATAGATACTTTTACTGGAAAACAGTAAAATAAATAAATAGCCATTTAGAAGTAGTTTTTTGCAAAGTGACTAAGAAATATACTTATAGAAATAAGCAATAAAAATAGTTTCTAAAATTTATTTTAGCATAATACTATAAATTTAATATTTTTTATATAATGCAATGAAATTCATGCATTTTAAAGTGTTATTTAAGCTTGTGTTATTTAAGTGGCCTAATATATTTATATTTATTTTTTATTTACATGATTTATTTTATATTGTTTTGCCACTACTATATATATATATATATATATATATATATATATATATATATATATATATATGGATTTTAAGTGTTTTTCTAATGGCTGTCAGTTGAACTCTTAATGTAATGCAATTTATTACACAAAAATGTCATAAAAAATTAACACAAATATTAATGCCTTCTGGCCTGTACAAAAATCAGTTATTTTAAAAAGTAATAATATTTTAGAATATTACTGTTTTACTGTATTTTTGATCAAATAAATGCCACATTGGTGAGCATAAAATGCTAATAACGTTTTAAAAATTACAGTTTTAAAACTTTTTTGAATTGTAGTGTATTTACAAATCTTTTTAAAATTTAAAATTTACTTAGACTTAATTTTGTAGATTGTATTGTAAATATAAGTGTATTTTGTCTTATTGCACTGGCAGATTCTCCATTTGTTTTTAACTTTTTATTTAAAATAAGTGAAAAATATCTACCAAACCAATATGACAATTGTTCATGACTTCATGTTAAACATGCATTCTCTAAAAACATCTTTTAAAATCTTCAATTTGGGTGAACTATTTTTTTTTTTAATAGAAAAAAAAACTGGCTAAGAAGGGAATTATTTGCAGTAAAACCACTTTCAGGTTCAGTGGTACATTGTGAAAAGAGGCCAATGGGAGGGAGAGTATGATTGAATTCAACTCAGGTTGGGATCAAGCAATCAAACCAAGTGTGAAAACCGTCAAAATCACCAGCTTACCGATCTGCCAGTCCCACTGCACCTTCAGAAGCTCCTTGTGCTCCATAATGGCCCTGAAAAACAGAAACACAGCACAACTCCCATCAGCCACAGCTGAGCTGGGGAAAAACCAGAACGTCAATAAAAGATAAATAGCGACAGCGCCAAAGTCTCGACAGCATGCTTCATTTTGACAGGTGGGCGATTTCGGCAACAACGGCCAGTGTGACAAATCCAGCCAGCCTCAGCAAAGAGCAGTCAATCTCCCCTGAAGCCCTCCTGAACAGTCTGAGGGATTCTCGTGACACGCGGCCGGTTCCGTATGAGCTTTTCCGACTTACTAACAATGACAGGTCATACCCCCCCCCCACGCACAATTAAAGCCGCGCGGGAAACAATCCTTTGGCCCCGTGTGACACCTCTGTAGAGCCATCACAGATGATCTGCTGCCAAGGCTACAAGTCTCATCGGCCGACAGCGTCTAGAGGTGCATCAGCGGGACACCGTTCCTGAAGCCCTGAAGCCTGCAGATGAAACTATTAGATGCAGGCAGAGAAAGAGAGAGAATATTCTAGATCCAGTGAGGTTGTCATGCTGCTTCCTCCAGAGCCCTTTATGAAGCAGTCAGACTTTAAGTGAAAGCAGTGTTTGACTGTCGTCCACAGTTCCAGCCTGCTGTCAGATATGAATGCCTTTCAGCATAATTACACCCAGCTGGCATGGATAAACTGTCGTTGGCGTTTATGTAAATACGCCACAAATATAGATGTTAAAGCACACCGAAGCTCCGGCAGCGGGGGAAAAAAAGGTGTTAGATGAGAGCGCGACTCCAACTGGAGCGGCTGTATGTTTGCTGCGGGACGCAGGCGGTCCAAATGGGCCTCGTTTGCGGATGGATAAAAAAGACGGGAGACGAGAACCTTCCAGCTGGCTGGCGCTTGGAAGTAGCTGGGATATGTGGTGCTGGAGATCCAAATGGCTCTGGTGGAAATGATAATTAAACATGCAGGCTGTGTAAACGTCAAACTGTGAGGAGGATCTGAGGATGACAGCAGGTGGATGGCGGTCCAACTAGAAAAATCATTACGTTTCTGTGAAAACAATGTGAAGGTGATCTCCAGCCAGAGCATTAAATAATCATGGTTAAACAATTAACAGGAAACCCGGAGTAACTTGGTGTAAAGGGTCTTAATCAATTTAGCTTGATAATCAATAAATGGAAGATTTTAAAATCCCATACTATTTTCACTAAATAAATGAAAAATGCAGTTAAATACTATTACATTTAAAAATATATATATAAACCAAAATCATTCATTTAAAAGCTACAAGTTAATATAAGTATCACTGCATTATAATGGACAGTATGAAAAAAGGACATTCATTTTAAGGTTATATTTAAAAGTGTTATTAAATGTAAACTTGAAGTGAGTATTAGATGACAGCAGTGGACAGTTAAATGTAAAAATAAGGAAAATGAACATGAAAAAGCTGATATATATCAAATATTAACTGCATAGATAAATCGCTGCATAGATAAATAAATAAGTGATAAATTGTAAAACTGTATGGTACCTACTGTATGTAAACTACTGGTTGGGGTCAGTACGATTTTTTAAAAATGTTTTTGAAAAAAGTCTCAAGCTCATTTGACTGCATTTATTTGATCAAAAATACAGCAAAAAAGTAATATTGTTACAATTTAAAATGACTTATATTTTCACATATTCTAAAATGTAATTTATTTTTGTGATGGCAAAGCTAAAAAGATTTAAAACAACATTTATTTGAAATATGAATCTTTTGTAACATGTCTTTACTGTCACTTTTGATCAATTTAAAGCATCCTTGCTGGATAAAAGTGTTAATTTAAAAAAAATAAAAAATCTTACTGACCCCAATCTTTTCAATGGTAGTATATATTGTGCATCCTTAAATTACAGTCATTAAAAAGAATGTCATCTTAAAGAGCATTTTACTGAACAAAAACATAATTTTCTTAAAAATATAAGTGTAATAGTTCATTTTGTCAAGTTTTATAAGTATACTAGCATATTGATGGCCTCAAAGCTAAGAGACCTGGATGAAAGGCCACAAATCTACAATTACAATTATTTGATCTTTAAAAGTTAATAGTAAGAGACTCACAGTTGGATACCACTGAAGAAGGAGCCAAAGAGACCCATCATTCCCAGGAATTCGACCCGGCTCAGGTTCTTCACGATGAACTCCTCACATACATTGGAGATGCCATAGAGCGTCGCTCCCGCAAGAACCAATAAATCCCCTAAAAGCTTATGGTCCCCTGTATAAAACAGACATGAGCCTTATATTAGGTAATACATATTATATATATATATATATATATATGCTAAAAACTTAAGTTAACTCAAAAACAATGACAATGAAAATAATATTTTAATGCATGTGTAAGAAATCTCAATTCTCAGGGAACAAGCATACTAATAAAATGTATACTCGAATGTTCTGTAAGTCACTCTGGATAAAAGCATCTGCCAAAAGCATAAATGTAAATTTAACATTAACTCAGCGGTAGGTAAATTATTCAGAGACAACTCTAACAACAGCAGAATCGCTGCAAATTAGTGTGATTTTCATTAGACCGCCCTGTGGGGAAAGCTGTATGTAGAATTGTATGGACAAGCCCCTACTGTTCATTCATATTTAATAAGAGACTGAATCAATCCACATGATCCAGGATTCTCGGGAGGATTGGGCAGTGCTTTACACTGATGTAACGTCTGGACTGTGGCTGCACGTGAAACAAAACACCACCCAAGGGAAATGAGAGAGGGTTATTGTGTGGGTTAATATTCAAGGTGTATCGTGGAGGGGCGAGGACTTACCGAGGCCTTGCTGTCGGCCCACCAGGACGTCAGCGCCCACCATGCAGCCCATGCCCAGGAGACAAACGCCCACACCCACAAAGTGCAGCACTTTATACCTGACTAACAAGAAGAACCATGACAGCAGCAACACCACAGGGATCACGAAGCAGTCCAGCAGCTGTGGAATACATTGAAAATCTGTATTCAGTAAAATCAAAAACATATTTTGACATATCCCATATTCATACAAAATAACTCATTCAAAATAACCAAAAAAAATAAGCATTTTTAAATTCAAATTCAATTATAGAAAATAGAACGACAGATAGATAGACAGAACAACAGGTGGTAGATAGAACGGCAAATAGATTGACCAATACGTGATAGAACGATAGATAGATAGATAGATAGATAGATAGATAGATAGATAGATAGATAGATAGATAGATAGATAGATAGATAGAAAGACAGACAAAAGATAGAACAGATAGACAGAACGATAGATTGATAGAAAGAACGATAGAATGATAGAACTATAGATAGATAGATAGATAGATAGACAAATAGATAGATAGATAGATAGATAGATAGATAGATAGATAGATAGATAGATAGATAGACAGATAGACAGACCAATAGGTGACAGAACGATAGATAGAATGATAGATTTACCATATAGAAACTCAATTCAACTCGAAAACTTAAAGGGAGCCCTTTATTCAATATATTATTATTTTTCGATGCTGATTGATAACCTTCACCAGAAACCTCCTCGGATGGAAGTGTGGAATCTCTGAACTCATTTAAATAGCTCTCTGCTGTGATGTTGCAGTGCTCACTGGGCTTACTTGAGTTAACTGATCTCTAACCTGTTCATATTCCTCTAGTGAGGTACTGAGAAGTTTAGAGAAAATACATTTTTCATAAGGCGTCAATGACTGAAGGACACACAAGAGATATAATGAGGTCATAAAATTTATACAACACCTCCATTTATGCACCAAAAAACATTTGTTAAAACTCCACAATTTTTGGCTCAGCCGATGAGATGAAAAAAAGAAAAGGAGAGAAAGAAGAGAAAATATAAGCAGAATCAGTCAAGATATTTGCATTCTGGACCTCAGCCAACACCATGACCATCTATAACAAGTAATCATCTACCCTTAATGGGCAAAAGTTTTAAAGAGCGGCTCCATCGCATGGTTCGGCATGACTGCCTATTAATATTGATGAGCCATTGTGTAACCTCATTACTGTCTATATAAATGTTAAAATACGCTCATTGTGAACCACAGGGGAAACAGCACGCAAAAGTTTTGGAGGTAGGAAGCATCTCTTCACACGAAGAAGAGCGAAACATGATGCGCTCCAGTGTGGGATGAGCAGCAACCCGACTGACCTCATCAAAAAAGCTATCCTGTTAGACTAGAAACGTGAGAATGTTTCTTGCTCATTTAGAGCTGAAAATGCAATGCTTCTTTTAAAGCCTCTGGCTTGTTTATCAGTTTTGTTTCTATTTCTGTTTTTGTTTGTGACTTCATTTGATTCCTACTATACACAATTTAACATACTTTTACTCTACAATATACTAATATCCTATTACTCTTACTAGGCTATTGAAAATTTACTTTGATAACCGCAAACCATAATAATACAAGTTAATACTGAAATTATGATACATTTATGAGGGATCTCAGTACTGTAAGATTTAGAATCTTACATCTTACATCTAATTTAAACAATTATATATCTTTTTAATACTGTAGTAGATAGATGGATAGGACTCCTTCTGTTACATCGATACGCCAATAGGTGGCGACAAGCGACCTAATGAGTACGGTGATCGAGAGAGCTCAACGCTGCAACTTCAGAAAACACTTGCAAATAGAAAAAGCACCAGCAAATTAAGAAAACATCTTCATTAGTTTGACAGCACATGTGCTGCAAATACTCGCAACACAACCAAATACAAAACACGCTGCAAATCCTCACAACACAAACAAATAGCTAGCCTAAAGAAACGCGCTGCAAATACTCACAACCCAACCAAATACAGAAACGTGCAAATAGCACAAACCACAACAAAATTACCTCAACAAAATTAAAATTAACTATGTTTTTGCTTGTGTTTTAAGTATTTGCAGCGTGTTTCTGTTCTTGCAGCGCATTTCTTTATTTGTTTGAGTTGTGAGTCGCCTATTTGCAGCGCGTGTGTTGTCAAATTGATGAAGATGTTTTCTTAATTTGCAGGTGTTTTTTTTTTATTTGCATGTGTTTTTTCATTTGCAGCGCGTTGACCTCTCTCGGCCACCGTAAATGAGTGAATGACTGAATCGTTCATTAAATCGAACGATGATTCACAAACAAAATGAAAGCGAATCGCTAATTCAAACACCGAATCACTCAAGAACGAAACACCAGTGAAGCAACACTAACAGAGCAAAAACAGACAAAGTAGCTGCTTCTAAAATTTGCTCAATACTATCTTCTTTAGCAATTGTTTTAATAAAAGCCATATCATAATAAGTTCTCAGAAGCTCTATGTGACGTCGAATTATCTCAAAAGTTATCTCAACAGTATCTCAACAGTAGCTTCTACTTTTCTGGCCAACTTTGAAACTTTGTTTTAAGCACTTAATGTTACCTGTCTCCTTGTGATGGATAACTAATGCTGTAAAGTTCCTCACTGGTAAATCGCTTTGGATAAAAGACTCTGTTAAATTAATAAATGCATCTAAAACAGAAAAATTTTCAAGCAGGAGGTTTTAGTTCATTAGAGTGTGTTATAATGAGTGTCAATGCTGGAATCTAAATCTAAATGTTTTGCTGTTTGTCATCAGTGCGGATCCTGTTATAAATCTGCCAGAGTTCCTCACTTATCTATTGCTCACCTGCACACGGTGCTATAGAAGCTTGTTTCCTCCATGGGATTAAAAAATAAATAAATAAATAAATAAATAATAATAGGTAATTGTGAATTTATCGCAAAATTCAGGTTTTCTGAATTTCTGAAATTCTGAGTTTATATGTTGCAAATTGCGAAGAAAAGTCAGATATAAACTCAGAATTGTGAGAAACATAAAAACTTTATATGTGACCCTGGACCACAAAACCAGTCTTAAGTCGCTGGGGTATATTTGTAGCAATAGCCAAAAATACATTGTATGGGTCAAAATTATCGATTTTTCTTTTATGCCAAAAATCATTGGGATATTAAGTAAAGATCAGGTTCCATGAAGATATTTTGTAAATTTCTTACCGTAAATATATCAAAATATCATTTTTGATTAGTAATATGCATTGCTAAGAACTTCATTTGGACAACTTTAAAGGTGATTTTCTCAATATTTCGATTTTTTTGCACCCTCAGATTCCAGATTTTCAAATAGCTGTATCTCGGCCAAATATTGTCCGATCCTAACACACCATACATCATTGGAAAGCTTATTTATTCAATTTGGAAAAGTTGACACTTAAGACTGGTTTTGTGGTCCAGTGTCACATGTTATAAATGCAGAATTCAGAGAGAAAAAAGTGAATTGTGAGATAAAAAGTCGCAATAACTTTTTTTTTTTTTTAATCCTGTGGCATAAACCAAAAAACTGAATTGGAAGATGTAAACTCAAAATTCTGAGAAAAGTCAACAGAAGTGCCAGTTATTCAATGTGAGAAAAAAGGTAGAATTGTGAGACATAAACTCAGAATAGTGAGAAAAGGCAGAATTGTGAGATAAAAAGCAATCACCTTTTGTATTTTTTCATCCTGTGGCAGAAACAAGCTTCCATAGCTTTCTCATCTAACACCACCTGACATTCTAAAACAAAGTGTTGCCCATCTACAGTATTTATATTAAAGTTGGTTGCACAGCAATGCAGTGCAAATCATTAGGAAGTCTGGTGGCATGCTTCGGGGTTTCTGTTTTTGATAGACCTGCAGTTGCATCTGGTTCCACTGTCTGATCAGAGACGCTGCAGTCTCCAGTGGCTCTAGCGGTATGAACTTTACGATGGTGAGAGTCTAATTCTCTATTGTGCTAGGTAGAGAACACAGAGACAGATAATGCTTTAAAATCGGGCGCACAGGTTGTGCTGTGCAGGCACCAGAGAAGTGCTGAACTAGCGGTACCTGCTGATTGGTCGCAGTGGAAGCGTTCAAAAAATAAGACTCTTGAAAACAAATCAGTGCATGTGTGCAAGGACGTCATGCACCTATTATTTTGAGGCAGTTCTGGCTCAGTGGATGCCCTAGGCAAGATAAAACATGACCTAAACAACTTGGTAGTTCAATATATATGTGTAAGGCATGTTCATATATTAGTAAAGTTGCATGCAAGAGGATAAAATTCTGATTCCAAGCTAATATACTGTATTATTGTTTAATAGACTAAGCTAAGATGCCACCTAACTTGACAGCCAGTGATCATGCAGTTCCCCTTTCAGTCGGTCACTCCGAGTCACGTCGGATGACCGACGAAATTGGGATCTCGCCAGAGAGACCAATCCACTTCGAGTGTAACTAAACGAGCCAATGGACATTGGCATGCGATTATTGCATCCAGCTGCCACTGATCACAGCGTGAGCATAAGAGGCAGCTGGTGCACCGCATTAATTCATCCTTTCGCTTCGGAGCCGAGCGGTAGTGGTTGAAGCTACTGCTCTCCCTTTCCAAGAGAGTGTTCTGTGAGCGAGTGCGGGCGTTACGGCGCAGCAGCAGTGGTCACGGTGTCCGGGAGAGAAAGATCGTCTTCCTGCTGACAGCCACACTAGGAGTGTGCGGTGGCCAGCTCCCCTGCGTGCTTCAGCACTAAAAGAGCATTTCTCTGAAAGAGCAATTTCTCTAAAAGAGTAACACGGGTGATCGCGTCTTTTTAAAGATGTCTTATCACCCGTGCGTTTCTGGGTGTGGTCGTTTCCTGGCGCCTCAGGACGGTCACGATCGTTGCCTCACGTGTCTGGACATTCAGCATGCTGAGGAGGCTTTCGTGGATGGTTCATGTTCTTCTTGCGGGGACATGACCGTCATCTCGGAGTTGCGTAATAGATGTCAAACATGGCGGAGTCCCTCTGCCTCTGCCGTGATCCGGCGTGCGCGCCGCTGGATCCGGTGGAGTCAGAGGTGATTTGAGGATTACGGTGAGGGCTTCCCCAAGTGGAGCTCCTCACCCCTCAAGCACTCCGCAGCCGGTGGAGCTGCCGAAGGAGCGCGCTGGGCCCTCTGCTGAATGGGGTGCAACACACCTTCGGTGCCCCCTCTGACGACCAGATGTCGATCACTGCATCGGAGGGCGGGCCCTCTCTCTCCGGGGATGACAACCCGGCTGTGTTGCCCCCTTTGGGTGTGGTAGTGTTGTCCAAGCAAGACCCAGAGATGACGGCTATGCTTTCCCGGGCCGCCGAGAATGTCGGGCTCGTGTGGAATCCTCCACCACTTCCCGATCCTTTGAGGCTGGATGAGTGGTTTCTCGGTGGGGGTCGCACTGGTTCTCAGCGCCCCCCTCCAGTGCCATTCTTTCCGGAAGTGCATGAGGAGCTTACAAGATCATGGAAGGCACCTTCACTGCCCGAAACAAATCTTGTGTCTCCTCCGCTCTCACCACCCTCGATGGTGGGGCCGCTTTGGGGTATGCGGGCATCCCCTCGGTGGAGCGGTCTGTGGCCATGCAACTGTGTCCAACAGCCGCTACCACCCTGCGGGGTGACCCGTGTCTCCCCTCACGGGCCTCTAAGTATTCGTCAGGTCTAACTGGCAGTATTTATAGAGCCTGTGGGGAGGCGGCTTCTGCCCTCCACGTCATGGCGTTACTACAGGTCCACCAGGCCAAAGCCCTGAAAGACCTGCACGAGGGTGGTCACGACCTGGCAGTTCTACATGAGCTGCGTGCTGCGACGGACCTCACGCTTCGAGCGACGAAGGTGACCGCACAGTCTCTGGGTCGTGTGACGTCCACGCTAGTGGTCCAGGAGTGCCATCTCTGGCTGTGTCTCGCTGACATGAAGGAGCAGGAGAAGGTACAGTTCCTGAATGCTCCCGTGTCACAGACCGGCCTTTTCGGCGACGCTGTCGAGAGTTTTGCCCAGCAGTTCTCGGCAGCCCAGAAGCAGACTGAGGTGATCAAACACATCATGCACCGGAGGAAACCTGCTGCTTCCACTCTGGCTGCAGCCCCTCAGCCTGCTCATCGCCGTGGGCACCCCCCTGCGGTCGTCCCCTCCCCCGCTCCTGCGCAGCCGCAACAGCCTTCCACCAGGCAGCGTCGTGGAGCCAGTCGCAGGCAGGACGCCCAGCCCGTCCAGGCCCCCGCCAAACCTGGCGGCAAGCGCAAGTGCAAGAGGCCCTGAGACAGGCAACCCCAGAGATGGAGGAGACTGCTCGTCGGGAGATGGTGACCGCACCACTCCCTCCCCCGGAGGAGGGCCGGGTGGAGAATCTTTTGTTTCATTTTGTTTTTGTTCCGCCCCTGGCCCAGCAGCCAGTGGTACCCAAAACATCAGTAAAAGAGCGGTTTCCTCAATCTCTGGGTCTCAAGAGGAGGAGAGCGGTGAACCGTGCATCACGGGATCACTTCCCTCCTCCTCTCTCGCCAGCAGGCAGCGGGTGGTTGCCCAAGAGCACCCCTCCTGCCCATTCGTGGAACCAGGTAAGGGCGGTAGCACTCCAGTCCCCGCTTCAAGTCGTCACACACCGGGCTGTCAAAAGCCTCAAGCTGGGTTCCTGTGTCTCCTCCCACACGAGGAGGAATCAGGTGAGTGTTACACTAAACACCCAGACCCCGCCCCCTGCCGTCACAGGCCAGGCCGTCACAGGCCCCGGGGCCGGTCCCTGTGTTCCACCTTGCTGCCCCACCGCGGGTACGTCGGTGGCCCCGTTGGTCCCGCTGGTATGGTCTTTCGGAGCCTGGTGATTCAGTTCGCCTGGCGTCCCCTCAAGTTCAGGGGCATCTGGTTCACTTCAGTTAAGGCCGTCGATGCCCCTGTCTTGCGCGCAGAAATTGCAGTCCTGCTGGCGGGGTTTTACAGCCCTTACTTCATTGTGCCCAAGAAAAGCGGTGGGTTACGACCGATCTTGGATCTGCGAGTTTTGAACCGTGCACTTCACAAGATGCCGTTCAAGATGTTGATGCAGAAATGCATTTTTGGGTGCATCAGTCCCCTAGACTGGTTTGCAGCGATCGACCTGAAGGACGCGTACTTTCATGTCTCAATTCTCCCACGACACAGGCCTTTCCTGCAATTCGCATTCGAGGGTCGGGCATATCAGTACAAGGTCCTGTGTCCCTTTCGCCTCGCGTCTGCACCAAGGTCGCAGAGGCGGCCCTTGTTCCCCTGAGAGAACTGGGTGTGCGCATCCTCAACTACCTCGATGACTGGCTCATTCTCGCACAGTCTCGAGAGCAGTTGTGCGCACACAGGGACCTGGTGCTCAGGCACCTCAGCCAGTTGGGCCTTCGGGTCAGTTGGAAAAAGAGCAAACTCGTGCCAACACAGAGGATCTCTTTTCTCGGCATGGAGTTGGATTCGGTCAACCAGACAGTACGCCTCACCCAGGAACGTGCTCAGTCAGTGTTGAACTGCCTCAAGACTTTATCAGGCAGGACAGCGGTTCCACTGAAACTCTTTCAGAGGCTCCTGGGGCATATGGCTGCAGCTGCGGCCATAGTTCCGCTCGGTCTGCTCCATATGAGACCGCTTCAGCACTGGCTCCATGGCCGAATCCCGAGGTGGGCGTGGAAACGCGGTACTCACTGGGTTCAGATTACACTGGCCTGCTGCAAAACCTTCAGCCCGTGGTCAGATCCTTCGTTCCTTCGGGCAGGAGTGCCCCTGGAGCAGGTATCCAGGCATGCTGTGGTATTCACGGATGCCTCGGCCACCGGCTGGGGTGCCACGTACAACGGGCACGCAATATCAGGGGTTTGGACGGGTCCCCTACTGCGTTGGCATATCAATTGCCTCAAGTTGCTGGCAGTACGCCTTGCCCTGCGCCGCCTCAGAGGGCGCCTTCGGGGCAGGGACATTCTGGGCCGTACGGACAACATTGCGACCATTGCATATATCAACCGGCAAGGCGGTTTACACTCCCATCGCATGTCGCAACTCACCGGCCACCTCCTCCTCTGGAGTCAGAAGCATCTGAGGTCCCTTCGTGCCATCCACATCCCAGGAGTGTTCAATCAGGCGGCCGACGAGCTGTCTCGAGCGGCACTTCCTGGGGAGTGGAGACTCCATCCCCAGGTGGTTCAGTCGGTTCGGAGTTGCTCAGGTAGACCTGTTTGCATCCCCGGAAACCGCCCACTGCCAGTGGTTCTACTCCCTATCCGAGGCAACGCTCGGCACAGATGCACTGGCACACAGCTGGCCCCAGGGCCTGCGCAAATATGCGTTACCCCCAGTGAGCCTGCTAGCACAGACACTGTGCAAGATCAGGGAGGGCGAGGAGCAGGTCCTGCTAGTGGCTCCATATTGGCCCAACAGGACCTGGTTCCCGGAACTCATGCTCCTTGCGACAGCCCTTCCCTGGCCGATTCTGAGGAAGGATCTGCTTTCTCAGAGACGGGGCACCCTCTGGCACCCGTGTCCAGACTTGTGGAAACTCCAAGTGTGGTCCCTGGACGGGACGCGGAGGTTCTAGGTGACCTGCCCCAGGAGGTAGCTCTCACTATCGCTTCAGCACGAGCACCATACACAAGACGGCCCTATGTGCTGAAGTGGAACCTGTTCATCGAATGGTGTTCCTCTTACCATGAGGACCCCCCGGAGATGTTCGATCAGAACCGTGCTTTCCTTTTTGCAACAAGGGTTGGAGCGTAGGCTGTCCCCCTCCACCCTTAAGGTGTACGTTGCTGCTATTTCTGCCCACCACGACCCCATAGAGGGGAGGTCGGTGGGGAAGCACGATCTGGTCGTCAGGTTTCTTAGAGGGGCCAGGAGGTTAAAACAGTCGTTCCCTACCCTCTTGGGATTTGGCACTGGTGCTAAGAGCCCTACAAACTGCCCCCTTTGAGCCTTTACAGTCAGTCGAGTTGAAGTTTCTCTCTATGAAAACCCTACTCCTGACTGCGTTGGCCTCAATCAAGAGAGTGGGGGACCTGCAGGCATTTTTGGTCGACGAGTCATGCCTTGAGTTTGGGCCGGCCGACTCCAGTGCAACACTGAGGCCCCGGCCCGGCTATGTGCCCAAGGTTCCTACCACTCCGTTCCTACCACTACCGCTCTGTCCTGTAAGCGCACTGCGTCAGTACATGGATAGAACTCAGAGCTTCAGGACCTCAGAACAGCTCTTTGTCTGTTACGGAGGACAGCAGAAGGGGAAGGCTGTCTCCAAGCAGAGGATGGCCCGCTAAATAGTGGATGCCATCACCTTGGCCTACGAAGCACAAGGTGTGCCCTGCCCGCTCAGGTTGCATGCTCACTCCACTAGGGGTGTCGCATCGTCATGGGCACTGGCTCGTGGTGCCTCGCTAGCAGACATCTGTAGAGCTGCGGGTTGGGCGACTCCCAACACGTTCGCTAGGTTTTATAGCCGTATTACGTGTCGAACCGGTTTCCTCCTGTGTTCTCACCTCAAACGGGTAGTGGCACTGAGAGGGCCGGCTCAGAGTCGGCTTGCGGCGTCCTTACGCCTAATTCTCCAGAGAATTCCTTAACCAGGCAAACCCTGTCGAGTCCTCCAGCACTCCGGCGCCCGGAAGTGGCGGAGCGTCCGGCGCCAGGGCTTTCAGCCAATGAATTCTTGAAATCTGGTGCGAGGCTAGTGCCCATATGAGAGACCCTGCCAGGATCCCATATGTGTATTCCACGGTATGCTTATTAGAGCCGTGTTTCCCCTGGCAGACCACGTTCTGCCATCTCTAATGATGCAACCTAAGCCATCTCAGAGACTTCCATGTGCAATAGGGCCCTACGGGGTTACTTCACATGTCTGAATGTCACTTAACCCCCTCTGGGAGGAGGTGACTCCGCAGTGTACCTCTTCCAAGTGGAAGGGCACGCTTCCCAGTGTTATCCTAGTCCTACTGTTTGGGTTGCTCAAGGAACAACAGTAGTTGACCTTCTCTGTGTAGAGCCCGGTCCTATCGTCTGCCTTATAGGAAGGATCAGGAGGCCTACACAGGAAACTGGAAGGGGCAGCTCCTGTGGCGCTTTGGTAGGGATTCCAATTTCGTCGGTCATCCGACGTGACTCTGAGTGACCGACTGAAAGGGGAACGTCTCGGTTACGTATGTAACCCTCGTTCCCTGAAAGAAGGAACGGAGACGTCATGTCCCGTCGCCACAGTCGCTGTACCACCGCTGAGCTGCCGGGTCACCGGCTCGGCTCCTCAGCGAAAGCATGAATTAATGCAGTGCACCAGCTGCCTCTTATGCTCACGCTGTGATCAGTGGCAGCTGGATGCAATAATCACATGCCAATGTCCATTGGCTCGTTTAGTTACACTCGAAGTGGATTGGTCTCTCTGGCGAGATCCCAATTTCGTCGGTCATCCGACGTGACGTCTCCGTTCCCTCCTTCAGGGAACGAGGGTTACATACGTAGCCGAGATGTTTCAGTGTATAGATAAGAGCAGCTTTGATATTTCCATAATAACTCTGTTCCACAGAAAAAAGTCATATTTGAAATTCACAATGATTACGCTGTTTATTTGCATGCATTGTCTGCTTTTGTTTTCCCCCAATTTATTAAAGAAATGTTGCGAACAAGCATTTAAAAAATACTTAATTACAATTCTTGTGTCTAATTAAACTTGATTGTGGGTGGTTTGTGAATAAAAACCTGGAAGACCACATGCAAAAGCTTAGCAATTGTTTAGTGAATTTGCCTCTATATATTATAGAAGGACACATAAATATATGATGATAAATCACATTTTATTTACATGCATTGGCTGCTTTTTGTTTGCAAATATGGGAAAATTACCAGAAAAAAAAGAAAAAGTATGCAAATTACTTAACTGAAATACTGACATCTGGTTAAACAGGATTGTGGGTGGTTTGTGAATAAGATGCAGGTTTGTGGACTGAAAACATCATGTGCAAAAGCATCACAGGCTCATTGTAAAAACATACATTAACCCATATTTTTTGCAAAACTCCAAATATGCACCAATTGATATAATTTACTGCTGTTTCCAGCTGAAATAAACACTGTTGGCAGTAAAACACCAATAACTTTTACACCTTTTCACACAAATTATAACAAGGCCAGAATATAGACTAAAAAAACTTTTTTATGCATTTTCTTTGAAAATGTGATGTTACGACCTCAGAACAGTTTAGTGCATAATTTGTAAACAATTAAATTTGATGTTTGCATAACCAGCTTTATATGTATAGCTTTTCTAGCATAGTAAACTTGCTTGATAACTCACCCGGTACATTATTGCACTTGCAATACAGAGCGCTCAGAGTCAGGTAAATGAGCTCAAAGACTTTTAGAAATAATCTAAAATGTCATGGTTGCTCTAGCAAATGAATTTTTATCTCACGTTTGCTTCTGTTAACACTATGGTAAGGTTTAATGTAGGAGTTATGTTATTTATTTACCATTTACACAATAGAGCATTAACATTTTAGCACCACTTTGGACAGTATAACAAAACATTGCCGGATTCACATTCATCTGTTTCGGATAAACTGGACATTTCACTTTGAAAGTGATGCAAAACATGAAAGAAGCAACTTAATATAATTTTGCAAAAATGTCAAATGTTTGATTTAATAGAGTGACACAGATGATAATAAAATTTAAAATTTAAAGCTAGTGATCTGTGTAAGGCTCAATTCAATTGGACTGAACAAATTTAGCCATGTAAATGGGTGATTTCTGACACAAACTTCTTTTTACAAACAATCATCACAAAAGTTAATTATCAAAGATACTGCAAATAGGGCTTTGCACATTTTTTACAAGTTGCAATCAATACCCACAAAAATCTGAGGGTGCATGATGCCTTTGTAGTGTGTGTTTGTGTGCTTTTTGGGGCTTATTAAATTGAACAGCATCTGTATTCACCTGTAGTCCTGTGCTATCATAATGCTATGGGATCTTATCACAAAAAAAAAATCAATAACAACACCACACAGTCTTGTTTTAAGATGTGTACTCTTTTGTGCACATTATAAAATCCTTTTTGATCATAGCTGATCCTCTCAGTTTCGCCTGCAGATCTGATAAAAGCCTGTCTGAATGTCCCTTTTAATGTCTAATGGTAGGGTAGGCTAGGCTAATATATGCCTGGATGCCAGCACGTTCTCTAACAAATAGTTGATGACAGTCCTTGCATCAACAAGGGCACTTGTAATGACCGTCGGTGATGGCAATAGAAGAGTGAGAAGTGAAAAAATCGATCCTTTTCTCTGCTGGAATCTCTAATAATCATTGAGACCTCCTCTGGCCACTAATCAAACACCATTAGCAGTGACATGAATAAGGCTCTTTCAGCACTAACAGCGCTGTAATGAAGATTAAATGACAAGCGCAATGTGAAGCAAACAGCCGAGATTTAACCGCCAATCGGACAGACCCAATAAAAGCCTCAAGCCACTGCGTTTTTGCTTCTTAGGACATTGGCTGTTTGAAAATCTGTCTTTTCTTTCCTTCACAATGCACAAACACAGACTCGTAAACATATTCATATACCTGAACGCTGGTCAGTGTGGTGTACTGGTAGGCTTTGATGACCAGGTAATTAGCCTCTATATCAATCAATCCCAGAATCATGTACTTCCACCATCTTCTTTTCAGTATCGCCAGCAGATTCTCTTCTCCTGTGGGAAAACATGAAGATATACGGAGAATTCACTTATTAAGACAGTCTCCTGTGGTATAATCCATTTTACACGATCAATACAAACTTATATGTACAAACTGTTTGGGAAAACGATCAATCGGTTGAAGTGGTTTGAAGTCAAGCAGGGTGAAGCCAGCTATTAAAATCATCCAAGTTGTTTAATGCAGTTTAAACGAGCAGAACATAATCCTGGATCAACATTCTTTTGCTGGTTATTCCTATAAACCCTTGACCTCAGATTTTAGGGTTAGATTAGATTAGAGTATAGATGGTACTATATAATAAATCAAAAACTACTCCAAAACAAATACATAATTTTTGTATACACTACTGTTTTTGGGAAAGAAATTCAATTGATCAAAAGTGACAGTAAAGACATTTATAATTTTAAAACACATTTTTATATGAAATAATACTTTTTTGAACTTTTTATTCATCAAACAATCCTGAAAAATTTGACATTCTTTGCACAAAAGCACTAAGCAGCACAACTGTTTTCAACAATAAGAAAAGTTCCTTGAGCAGCAAAGCATGTTAGAGGGATAGCATATATAGAAAGATATTTCTGAAGGATCACGTGACACTGGAGTAATGATGCTTAAAAATCTAAATTAACATCACAGGAATAAATTACATTTTAAAATCGGAAATGGTTCCTTTAAATTGTACAAAAAAAAAATTCACAATATTGGTATTTTTTACTGTATTTTTAATCAAATAATTGCAGGCTTGGTGAGATTATAACAAAAGTTCAAATAAAGAAAAGTTGTTTTGTCATTTTCCAAGAAACTATAGAAACCAAAAACAGGTCTATAGATTTGTCTACCGATCTGGTGAATAAATAAAATACAACAGCCAGTTTTCTTTCTGCACAGAGAGGTTTTATTAAAATACTGCTGTAATCTCTTGACACAGCAAAAAGCTGCTCTTGAAATAAATATGAGTTTTCTATAGGATCATAACAGCAGAAGTACTGCAGGTAAAAAAGCAAGACGAATAGAACTTCTAACTTAGTTTCCCCATTATGTGTATTATTTCAAATGAAGGTAAGTGAAAAATGTGATCAACTTACTTTTGCAGCTATAGCCATGATGACACTTGACTGTCCTTCTTACTTGTTTTGATTTTCTAATTGAACAAAGTCTCTCTGCAGTGAGCAAACTTATTCTTGACATATTCTAGAAACTTTTAATGGATGATGGATTGGATATTTGTAAGCCCTTATAAGTTAATTGATTCATTAGGCCTTTTCAACATGTCAAACTCTCAGGGTATTGTGCTTGAAAAAAGCACTGGCTACTCTAAGCAGCAGACCAAGAATCAGAAAATAAAGATAATTGCTCTAATCTAATCAAACACAAAACTAATGCTTTGTTTTTGCAACTTCCACAGTCTTAAATTTAATTAGGAGATGAACGTTGAGGACAACTGGTAAAGTCAAGAAAACATCAGCAGACCAAAAAAGAAAGATTATTGAATGAGTTGCTTGTAGAGCAGCAGAATATAAAGCCAAACGTATGTCAAGTGTTAACTTTCATCTGTGTGCTGTGACTGTAAAAACTATACTGTATGTTAAGAAGTGAACAATTTAATCCATTTTCTACTGAGAGATCTACTGTATGACAGACTCTGGTACAAGAAATTATAGTGTAATTAAAGGGAAGAATGGATTGTACAAAGTCATGATCTATCCAATAACCATTAACTACTTTCAGTCACTAAACTTGATTATTAATAATCAAAGTCAGTAGATCTCAAACAACCTATACAGGAAAGGTGACCTGAAATATATTTAGACTCGAGGTAAAACAAAACAAAACAAAACAAAACAAAACAAAACAAAACAAAACAAAACAAAACAAAAAACAAAACAAAAAAACAAAACAACTAAATTAAACAAAATGTATTTTGAATGTTTCAATACTGGCTGATAATCTTTATTCATTCTTTCCTATTCAGTTTCTAAAACCTGTATAGAACCTCATTAACTGAATTAACAACAGTAATTAAGCTTTTAAGTGTGACTGTTAAATGCCTTCAAAGATAAAATGAATGAAAAATGACATGAGACTCTCGTAAGAAAAGGTGAAATGAGATGTTACAGGGAAGGGCAGATCTAATTCAATGCCAATGACAATCAAATCCTGCAGATTTCAAATCCTTTCACAAACATGTAAAGAGAAAGCATGTCTCCCCAAAGGTAATCAAACATTTTAATATAGATTACATTAAACGGAGACCATAATAAGATTTGCGGATGCCTCTCACTGGGGTCAGATCTAACGGTCAGGAGAAAAGTAATTTAAATCTGCTTTATCTGAAAACAACAAAGGATAAAAGCACTGGAAATATGATAGAAGCAGCAGGTAAGATCTAAAATCTCTCAGAAGAGAGAGCATATATGTGCATAAGCTGTGCCCGATACAATGCAATTATTATAAAATATTAGTATGATTCACTGTAGTATATCAATTATATATTAGTTACACAAGAATATGATGCAGTCATACTTACGATCTGTGTGTTTCATGACATAAAATAAAATAAAATAAAATAAATGTCCTCTTTGAATGACAAATGGAGATATTGTGCAGAGTGTTCATGCTGCTTTTTACACACAATTGAACAAAACTCACACAGGAAAAAAAATCATAATGGTTTCAAATGACGTGGACAAAAATGATGTCAGAATTTTCTTTGCTGAGTACTTGCTCTCTGTCCCTTTCAGCTTTACAGAGATATATGACACTGAACCGTTCTCCATAAGGCATATAATTTTGCTTTCGAATCATATCTATTCCCACCTCCCATTCGTGAGAATGTTAATGGTGTGTGCCATTATATCGACTTTAACACGATGACCACAGGCAGCAGCTGTGACAGAGATATCATCATAGTGCTAGTTAAAGGGACTGACTGCGGAAAGCGTGCTGGTTGAACAAGGAAGGGAAAATTACTCTTAAAGACAGGTCATTCTGAGAGACCATATCATAATCCCATTCCCAGAGAGTACTGACAAATCCCACTGTGTTACCAGAGTTTCTAAAGATAGATCTCTCGACAAACGACTCTTCCTCACACCGGCAGTGCGGAGCCCATATGTCCTCAAAGTTGCGAATGAGACTGGCTGCTGGTTGGTCTCAGATTTTCAGAAAAAGAGATGTGAAAAATCCAAGATCCATAAAAGAAATAACTTTATAAAACTTTGTATTATAAATATAAAATTTACCTTGTAAAATGAAACTGCATTAAATGGAAGTCACAGTTTTAATGTTACAAAAAATTATTTCATATAAGTGCTGTTCTTTTGAATCCTGAAAAAAAAATATTATGTTTCCACAAAAATTATTAAGCAACACAACTGTTTTCAATGTTGAAAATAATAAGAAATGTTTCTTGAGTATAGCAAATCAGCATATTAGAATGATTTCTGAAGGATCATGTGACACTGAAGACTGGAGTAATGATGCTGAAAATTCAGCTTTGCATTACAGGAACAAATTACATTGTAATATATATTCAAATAGAAAACAGTTATTTTAAACTGTAATAATATTTTGCAATATTACTATTTTTGCTGTATTTTTGATCAAATAAACACAGCCTTGCAGAGCATAAGAGAAGTCTTTCTAGCCCCAAACTTTGAAACAGTTGTGTGTATTGAACTTTATAAATATATGCATTCAAATATAATATTATGTACATTAAACATTTATATATATTACTATATATACAGAGAGAGAGAGAGAGAGAGAGAGAGTGTAAATAGTATGTATAAGTATAGTATAGTGTATATACTGTATATAGTATGACCCAGCCAAGTATATATATAGTATAAGTACATACACTTACACATACATTTTTTATAGAAAAATAGTCTCTTCTGCATCATTTGATGAAATACTAGCGTCATGATTCACTCACCCTCAAGTTTTTCCAAACCTGTGTGTTTCTTTCTTCTGTTGAACACAAAAGAAGATATTTCCGTGAATCTGCATAACCAAACAGCTGCTAGTAGCTATTGATGTCCATAGTATGGGAAAAAATACTATAGAAGTCAACGGCTACCAGCAACTGTTTGGTTCAGCAGAAGACAGTAATTCATACAGGTTTGGAACAACATGAGGGTGAGTAAAATCTTAATTTTTTGGTGATAAATCCCTTTAATGGAAATAAAAAATGTACTGCCTGTGCTAGTAGTAGCTTTCAAACAGAAATCTGTGGTGATGTAGTATAAACCCTAAAGTAAAGCCTGAAGCCCTGAGGTAAAGGCATCGACGTGCAATGCATTAGTCAAAACAAAACAGCTATACTCAGGAGAACATGAGGCACTTATGATAAAAGCAGCCATTAAATCAATAAATAATGCAGAAATCCTACGTACAGCACGTCTACATTTACTTTGGTGATTACTAAAAGCCTAACAGAACTAACATGATCACTCCTGAGAGACTAAAGCACCCTTCCAAAGACTCATTAATCTGTTCTCCTGTTCCAAAAGAAAGACTAATACTTGGATCAAACACCCTACTTGCAGATGTACATCAGAAACTGTAGTCTGATTTCAAAGAATATAGGAAATTAATGAACATTATGCACAAATCATATGCACTAATCATAATGGATTACAATTTCTCAGGACAGGATATTGTTCAATAATTCCTCTTTTGCGTTCTGCACAAGAAAGTCAATTGTACAGGATTGGACTGACATGAGCATAAATGATGACAAGTTTCATTTTTTTAGTGATCTATACCTTTAAGATCATCCTTAAAGAGCTAATATACTGCAGCATAGTAAATACTCTATGCTGCCAAATATTAGAAGTAAAACAGTATGCAGTGTGCAACACTGTTGTCAAACAAAACATTACATAGTATACTTCAGTTTGCTTATTTAACTCTATACTGTATAATAAGTGATAGGCCTACACACATTTCTAAGGCCTCTAAATTATCGACATGATTAAAACTTGAAAACCTGTTGTACACAATCTACTAGCCTACATGCTTTCTGTTGTCTGATTAATGGTTCATACTTTTATAGCAAGTAAAAGACCTTTTAGTCCCCTTCTGACCGTCCACATGTTCTATTGCTGTGAAATCCCTTCTTTTATAATGCAAACTCAGTAATATCTTTTATATTGTTGGTAATATTTCAAAATGAACACTTACTGGACTGAAGCACCTTAGGTTTACTTGATAATCCATACATCATTTTTTGAAAAATCCTGTTAAAATGTGAGTATAAAATACATTACAAGCTATCAGAATTTCATTTTTTTTTTTTTTAGTCATACACACAGCCAAAAAGTGAAGCTTAAGAAATAAGAAATATTTATATGGCCATATAAATACCAGCAACTGCTCGGTTTGGGCATATGAATGAAACTCATATATAATATACAGTATATAAGCCATAAAAGCCTGATGTATCAAATATAATACTCATATATGCAAACTCTCTTTTTTTTCTTTAGATTTTGTCTAAAGGCTCATTAAACTGTAGTATTAAAAATACATTTTTGGACTATTATTTCAAGCTTGACAGGGCTATTTCAATTCTATGTAAAAATCCAAGCTAATATTGCTTTCATTTATTCATCACATTGTAAATGGATGCTCAATGTGCATTCTGGGATACAGTATGTGCCCGCATATTATAAACTGCACATTTTGGCAAATGTAGTAAGTAGGTCATCCGTGCTTACAGACATACCGTGTTTTGTCTACATTTATATACTTTCACCTAAAGCGAAAATTATGGAAATGTGTCAAACAGACAAAAAATTACAACTAAACACATAAACATTATGCATTTAAACATCAAACGATTTTTTAACAGTTTTTAACCATCCTTGTGAAAACCTGTTGTTGTGCTCTTCATGTTTTAGAGTGCATTCAAGGTATACATTTTATCCATAAGCATGTTGCTCACTAGGCATCAAACCCATGACCTTGACATAAACAACACCATAGACTCACTCCAACAAAACCTCCAAAAAGCTGCATTGAATATATGTGTGTGTGGCCGTGAATGGCTTATTCACACTCAACACCGGCCGAGGAGGATACATGCACACCCCATCATCGTGTGGACACAGTTTATTGATTATCTGTCCATGGGGGGAACAGGATAGAGTCGAGGCGTTGTAGCAATGCAAACAATAAATCTCTTCCCTCACTCCTGCCAGCTCAACACTTCTAATCTGTGTCAGTAAGAAGGAGTGGATACAGCTGGCCTCTAAAAAGCCAATAAAGAAGCTTTCATGGGTAATCATCAGTGCAGAGGACAAAGCACTGACCTCACACATTACCCAGCAATCCTTGCACTCGATTTTGCAGGAGATAATGAAGACGGCGTGATGGATATGCTGCAAATTGACTGCAAACACAAAGTGGAGGCCTCCTCCTAACCTACAATTTCAAAAGTATTTCAACAGGGCATTGAAATGCATCTGAAGGCCCTAACGCAGATGGAATTACAGAATCCAGTAATAAAAATGGAATTTACAGTATAACACGGAATGTCAAAGAATTGAGCAAAATATTGATGAATAAATAAAAAGTAGGGATGTAAATTTAATCGAATCATGGTATAGACTAGTGTCTGTGAATATTAAACTGCAAAAAGACTGCTATTCTATATTTCATCTTCTACACACGCTCAATTATTTATGAATATAACAGTTTTTATTTCATGTTTTTATTTTAACAGTAAACCACTGTTGTTAAGCACTTGGACAAAAATGAAATTAATAGTTAAAGTTTCATTTGATTAAATTTTAAAAAGAGAATTTCTGAGAAAACAAAACCGAATTTCTGAGAAAAAATAATCTTTATTGTAAAACATGTTATAAATTATTAAACTGTTAAAGTTTTATGAATGAAATTTATTAGATATGTTTTCTGACTACTAAAATTTTGTTAAACCAATAAAATGGAATGCAGAAAAACATTAAAATGGAAAACAGAATTTTGGAAAAATAAAACAGAATTTGAGGAGAAAAAAAATACAGCTTTTAATAAATTGGTGTTAAACTGTACAAGTCTCATGATTTTTTTTTCTTTTTAACCATTAAAATTTAATCCAGAAAAATGGAATTTAGAAAAATATTGGAATTCAGTAAAAAAAAAATAAAATGCATTTTATAGGGTCCTAAACATGTAATTTTTGTTAAACTTTTAGCCTAATAAATTATTGTAGAATTGTATAAGTTTGTAAAAACGATTTTGTGAAAGATTACAATTAATTAGACATGCTTTTTCATTACTTGATTTTAGAATTTAAACATTTTAATTTAACCATACCAAAACAAAACGAAATTTGAGAAACAATGAAAACAGATTTTAGGGCCTACGTAAGTTACACAAGGAATCATTTGAAACAAAAAAAACCTCACATAGCAAATGCTGTATGTTAACAGTTTGAATTATGTGAACTCGCTCCAGCAAAATCATTACCATTCATTTCCATCATGCATCATAATTGGCTGAAGTTGATTCATTTTGAGATGCAAAACCCTTCTGAAACCTGATCCCAAGTTGTTTTCAAATCAAATGGATTAGACAAGCTGTGAAAAGATAAAACTGACTGATTTTGCTGTTGCAGTCCACCAGGAAATCAAGCTCCGAAACAAATATAATTGTGCCCTAATATCAGCGATTCAAAAGGTTCCTGATGCCAGCTCTCTAGACGTGTGTAGACGGCAGCGTAAAAACAAATCGCAGTGGCGTAAAATCAATATCGGGACTATCACATCAAAATGATTAATTAGCTTATTCAATGCAGCTCTGTAGGGGAGAGTAACAATTGCTTGTTGTACAAAAAGTTGTACAAGCTTGTAATGTCAGTTGGCAGTGATGAATGCGAGGGGGCGGGGCTCTTCGCTGCCACGCCCCCACAGCTCAAGGCCAATAGGCACTGAGTAAACGGAACTCTACACCTGCAACAGAACCTATCATACAGTCTAGCCGTCTTAGCTTAAGAAAATACCCATGAAGTTCAGGAGACTACAGACGATTTAGTCAATATGCCTTCATGTAATATTCAGTCATTTTAGTCTATATCACTTTTAATGAAACTGTATACAGACAATGTATATAAATAAACAAATACCCATCAGTCAATGCAACAATTTGTCACTGAAATAGTTTGAGGGTGGCATTTAGGACAGCACTAAACTTTGAGGTATGAACAAAGCCAAAGTTGTTAAAAAAACAAGTGCAGTTTTCACACATGATTTCCTTTGTTTTCCTACCACTTCCCTCACAGCGACTGTTTTCAGCGTCTTCTTTTTGTGATTATAACCGTTATTGCCATGCACTCGTTTCTCTTTGCCAGCGTCCACTTGGCAGCCATGGCGCAGCACTGACAGATTGGTAAGAAGAATTCTGGCATGCAATTGTATTTGTTTTCTATTCCTGAAACAATAGGAGAGAGAGCCATATGCTGGGCAGACACTGTCCAGCTGGAACAACAGCTATTCTGACTCCGTTTGCGTCCCCGCACCGGGCAGACAGGCTATTCTCATACACTAATGCTTCTCCCATGCTTTGGGAGGCTATTCTTTCATTTTTATCTTTCAAAATCAGTGAACTTGATACTAATGCAGCTTACTTGATACAGTACGCTATCAAAAGGCCATTTATACAATGAAATCAGTGTCTGAACACCTCAGAAAACTATATCTGAAACAAACAGATGCATTAGAAAACACTATTCTTTTAAAATACAAAAGAAATACCCACTGGGATCAAAAAATGATAGCCCTTGTTCATTTTCAAAGGTTCCTCAAAGATTATACTTAGCTAAAAATATTTTCATTACTTCAAATAAATTAACAAAAATATAATACAATATAATATAATATAGCATAATATAATTTCAGCTTGTTGCCAAGGCAACATTTATCATTATTTAGTTTAACTTGATATATTAAAGTAACAATTTTTTTTAATAGATTTCCAAGGCAACATTTATTATTTAAATTAACTGAAATCAAATTATTTTTATTTTATCTGGTTGCCATGGCAATAATGATTATTTCTATTTAGTTTAAATTAACATTAAAATAACTAATACTTGAAATAAATGAACTGAAATAAAATATAATTAAAAATTACATTTAAACTAAATAAAATGAATGTTGCCAAGGCATCATTTATCATTTTATTTAGTTTAGCTTGATGTATTAAAATAACTAGTACTTAAAACTAATTAGCTGAAGTAAAATAAAATGTTTAAAAAGATTAATTTATTATGTCAGCTACTTTCCAATGAAACATTGGACATATGTATTAGTTTGACTTGATGTATTAAAATAACTCAAACTAAAAATGAAAAACAATTAATAACTAATTAATAATAATATTAAATTAATAAATAGACATAAAAACAAATAGAAATGACAAAAACACAACATAACTAAACTAAAATTAAAATAAAAACAGAAAATATAAAAATATAAATAAATTCAAAATATCTCAATGATACCAAACTAACACTGCCTCAGAGGTTTGGCTGGCATAAGCAATCGAAATCTTTCTAAATTTATTAAAAGTTAGACCAGGTGTATTTAATATTGGCTCTGATCAGCGGAGTGCAGTGTTCTGGAATTGCCATAATATGAATCAGGCTTAATAACGCACAGCAGAGCAAAACGCTGTCGCTCGAACCGTTTCTGTCAGCCATCAGCATTAGCCTCTAGTAATTAATAACTGCCTGGCCGCATTAGTACAGGAAACCACATTATGTCTCCACCGGTAAAAAGTGATGCAGTTTTGACTAGAAAAGAGAGAGAGACTAATTTCCCGCCATAGTCCTTCTCCAGTTCTGCAGCGCCGTGGTTTAAATCCAATTTGAACGGAGCACGAGGGTCACGACTGCTACAAGCTACACAGAAGAGGTGAGAAGAGACGACGCGAAGGGAAGGAAATGAGAAAAGCAAGTTTCACTTTACCGAGGCTATTGTAAGGTGACAGCTTCTACGCTGTCGGACTGTAGAAGATGAGCATCATTGTTTGGCCGGAGCTCGTGGACACGGGCCGCCTGACAGGCAGCTGCTCTTGTTGCCCTCTCGTTACCCTGAAAGCTCACGTTCCCTGCCCGCTTTCTGTAGCGTGTGGCCATGTTTACTGAGGCTGCAGACACAACTCTTTGGTCACTGGAGTAGAACAAAGAGACTGCGCCAATTTGGCAGGGGCCACCGATGGCTCACTCAGAGCGGCGTGCTTCAAATAATGAGTTTGTGCGCAGCCTTCGCGTGCAATGTTCACATGCTTCAAAATACGGTTCAGCAAGGCTTGTCAATTAAAATGATGCATTATGGGTGGAAAAAGAGCTATGAAAAAAGTTACTACGACAAAAACTTCACCCATTAAACCCTAAATGTTACCATCTTACCTAGCAATGCCCTACACTCTAAAAAATGCTGGGTTGTTTCAACCCAATTTTGGGTCAAATATGGACTAACCCAGCTGTTGGGTTAAATTTTTACATTCAATTTTTAACCCAAAAGTTGGGTTAGACCATATTTGACCCAAAATAGGGCTGAAACAACCCAGCATTTTTTAGAGTGTAGTAACCACTCAGAATACACTAGCAACATCTTAAGCCTTAAACACACTGCACAATTTTCGGCTGTCCCAGATGAAAGATTGGCATTGTGAAACAATCGTGGCCAATCAGAAATGATGGCAGTCTTTCGTCTGGGACAGCCGAAAATCGTGCAGTGTGTTTCGGGCTTTAAGCCCGGTTCAGACTACACGATTTTAGCGTGATTTTGGCACGATCTGCTTGACGTAGCTGTCGTGCAGATTCGTATACGACAATGGGCGTCGGGACATTCATCTCGTGTAGTGTGTCATAGTGGACGACAATCGATGCCATGTCTACGATGCTTCATGACGTCAACACAGAAAGTCTAGCATGTTTAATTTTTTTTCCGTCGTCCACGACAAGTTCCGTCACATCAACGACACAGGCCAATAAGAGCACAGAAGCGCCTTCGTACATGCTTTCAAACGTGCCTAAACATAAGAGAGAATGGTATTGGTCCTGCTAGATGTCATTTTACAATGGAGAAAATGTTCATTGAGCTATGGCAATAATATTTTATGATGTTTGTCTCAAGGCGGGATTACCGCAACAGAGTGAAAAAGGTAAAGTAAAAACTAATTTACCTCAGTTCTCTTTGACAGTCTTCTTCATTTAATCCAGATTTGTGTCCACTGTCAGGTTTTCTTTATTCTTTTTTTTTGAGCTTTTCTAAGGAGAAGTATTATAGCCATAGCTCCACGAACATTTCCTCCATTGTAAAATTTCCACCTAGCAGGACTGATACTATTGTCTCTCTTTCGTTTCGGCATGTTTCAAACCATATACTTCTGTGCTCCTATTGGCCTGTATCATAGATGTGACACAACTCGTCGTGGACGACGGGAAAAATAATTAGACATGTTAGACTTTTTGTGTTGACGTTGTGAAGCATCGCAAAAGCGGCATCGATTGTTGTCCACTATGGGTCAGATTTACTAAACAGGGCAGATTAGAGCGCAATTCCATATAAGCGCAGATGGGAGGGGAAAATTCGGTGGGTGATTTACTAGGGCTGCACGATTAATTGAATGTGACTGTCATGCGCATCTTGTCAGTAAAGCTGGTGTTCTGATGATTTGTGCTACCCTGTCAGATTTTGCTACCTCCCATTAAATCATTTATAATTGTAATCATTTATATCAACTAAATATAGTCCAAAACTAAAACTCCCAACTTTTCTAAGCAATGGGTAATGTATCAGCTAGACATGTCCATCTGACTGTACATATGAGTACTTACCAGTTAAATGGACATAAAATCTTGCACTGTCATGGAAGTATTCTATTTCAAATGACAAATACAGAGTTTAGCAGCATTTTACAAAAATATTTGCTTGATTAACCAATATTTATAGTATAAAAGTATGAAAGCTCCTGAATCCAGAATCATTTATGGTCCTGTTTAGCCTTCAAAAAATGACTCATCCATTAATGATCCTAAAGGACCTTATTGAAACAACCTGATTTCTGTATAAAAGGAGTGTGTTAGTCAGGGAATCACATGTGATCTGTTATAAATAGACTGCGACTTGGCATATTTCTCAGCTCAGAACACGACGCTTTTCCATTTCTATTCTTAGCCTGCTGAAAGTGTGCCAGAAAACATTGTGTCAAAGCTTGCTGCTTGGACACGAGGCTCAACACGAAATCAATTAGGAAATAAAACCAGAGCACGACACCTGTAACCTGGCTTGCCATCTAGACATGAAGTGAAAATGCTGAGAAATATGAAATGTATAATTAATTACTACATCAACATTAAGACAGGGCTTATTATGCACTCCTATGTTTCATTTAGAGCTTTAAAATAAACAAAAGAAAGAGCATTTGTTCACATATAACTTAAATAAAAAATACAAGCAAAGGCAGGGCTCCTTTTTCTTTCTTTTTTTAAAAAAACGGCAATCTACACAACCTGACTGACATATTTCTGAATAGAAACAGGCTAGTAGTTTTGAAAGCTTCTGCCAGAGTCCCAGAAGAGGTCACGCTCGAGACAGAAAAGAGAAATTTAATGAAAAAACTTCAAATAACCTTTTTCTGCCAGTCTCTCATAAAAAATGTATGTTCCTATGGTCTTATCATCACCTTGTCTTACAGATATCCTCACGTTATGTTTCCATTTGACAGTGTTTTTATTAAACTGCACAGAAACCTGGAGGAGCCGCCCTTACCTTGCCTGACTGCGAGTGTGGTGGTGTAGACCAGGAACAGCAGGATGTAGTTGAGAAAGCTCTGGAACACCGGGGTGTTGGCGTGGTAATCGTCCGCCAGGTATTTGCTGGTCAGGCCAATCCCACAGATGAGCAGTGATAAGACCTGGCCGAGGGCCAGCGTGAGGAGAAGTTCCCTGTGAACAGAAATCCAGGAGTCATTTGCATATCTCACAGATCCAAAGAAAAACTGTACTGTACTGTGTGACCTTAACCAAGACAGAAGGACGCATTAAAGGAATAGTTCAGCCAAAAACTAAACTTGACTGAAAATCTGACTCTTCTTCATCTGAACAGATTTGGAGAAATTTAGCATTATGTCACTTGCTCACCAATGCAGTGATTGGGTGCCGTCAGAATGAGAGTCCAAACAGCTGATAAAAACATCACAATAATCCACAAGTAATCCACACCATTTCAGTTTATTAATTAACGTCTTGTGAAGTGAAAAACTATGTGTTTGTAAGAAACAAATATATTATTAAGTTGTTTTAACTTTAAACCAACAAAACCATCCATAATCCATTATAACACTTCCTCCTGTGAAAAAGTCCATCCCCCGTTGTCCTCTCACATCAAAATCCACCACCATATGTGTTTACTGTTTTAGACTGTTTTTTCTTGTGAACAGCACTTGATCTATTTCTCTCCTGATTCAGGTGAGATTATTTTGTTCACAAAGAAAAAACAATATTATGTATAGAGGACTCATATTTTAGCTAGAAACAATAGTTTGAAGTTAAAAATAACAATGATATAGTTTCTCACTTCACAAGATATTAACTAATGGACTGGAGTCATGTGGATTATTGTGATGTATTTATCATCTGTTTGGACTCTTATTCTAACGGCACCCATTCACTGCA
Source organism: Spinibarbus caldwelli (assembly GCA_039654775.1). Lineage (NCBI taxonomy): Eukaryota > Metazoa > Chordata > Actinopteri > Cypriniformes > Cyprinidae > Spinibarbus > Spinibarbus caldwelli. Next base: position 27,984,634 of record CM077240.1, read on the forward strand.
GAGGATCCACTGGTGAGCAAAATCTGTTCTGATGAAAAAACTAACTCGTCTACATCTTGGATGGCCTGGGGGTTAGTACATTTTCAGCAAATATTCATTTCTGAATATACTATTCCTTTAAAAGTAGAGAAAAGGGACCCAAGGATAAATCTTAACAACCTTGGAGAAAAATGGGTTTGTAGAATAATGGTTTTTGATCCTGCTCATAAAAAGTGTCTAATTTGTCTAACTTTTACTGAGTGACACATGAATTTGTGCTGTAAGAATTTAATTGGACATACACAACCTCTGATGTCAACAACAAATGATACAGAAAGTGTTTTCTCCTTTCTTTAAAAGTTGATAAGCCCGTTTATTTTGCAAATATACGCGATTACATTCCCCTTTGTTTCATATACATGTGTTGTGTGCAATTTGAGATAAAAAAAATACTGTAACAAAAAAGTGTGAACAAAGAGAAAGGTGCTAATACTATGAGGACACAATATGTATCTCTGTGAGAAGCTATCAAGCAAAAGCTACCAAGCAAGGAGAAGACACACTTTTCTTTGTTTAAATGCTTCCGGGCAATTAACACTTTACTTCTTTTTGAAGCGCATTAAAATTTTTATCAACAGATTGGTCTTTTCAGAGTGGTTCCTATGATATGATTGTCTGTGTTGGGGAGAAAATAAATAAAAGTAGCAATGCCAATAACTTTAACTACATTTTAAAAATACTTTTTAATGTTTGCATTGAAAAAAATCTAAATTACTATGGTAAAAAAAATGTTTTAAAAAGCATTTATTTGAGCAAAAATACAGCAAAAAGATAAATATTTTGAAAAATAAAATAATGACTGTTTTCTAAAAAATGTTTTTAATATATTTTAAAATGTATTTCTTAATTCTTGAAATGTAGTTATATTACCATATCAGTAAGAATTATATTAAATTTAACAGAACAAGACCGCTAAATACAGTAAAATTCTGTCAAATGTATGAGTTTTGAAAGTAAAATGTTTGAATACCATATAATTTGTTTAAAAATCAAACAAAAAAAGTAAATAAATGTCATAAATATATAATAAATATATCACATTTTATTATATATAAAAATATGTTTTTACTTAAATATTTAGCTTTTGATGTTCAAAATTATATGATGGGTTAATCATAATAATAAAAAATACTGTCCCTCTAAATAATGTAATTAGCTGCTTTTTTGTTAGTAGCTTGAAGTGCATCTTAAAGAGATTGGCTGTACTTGAAATATTTAGTAGATTAGCTTTGAAAGTTTCAAAGTAATTTTCCAATACTGGTGACCTCCCATCAAGCAAGCCTTTCAAGGGCTGTTCGCCACATCCTTCCCGTCGGATTTAAGTGATGATAAAATCACACCAGCTGTCATGGTGATAAACAAAGCAGCTTCCCGTAATTCATCAAGACAATTTGTCAGATTTGCCATTTTCTGGTGCCAGATGGTTAGTTACAGGTGGTGGTTAGTGGGAACAACTAGTGGAATCCAATACAATAGGGCATGTTTAATTGTAGGTGCAGTATGTGTGTGTGTGTGTGTGTGTGTCTGAGTGTGTGACAGTCCAATTGTCAGAGCTCTGAGGAGAACGCAGGAAATGCAGGCGTGTGGAACTGGGTGAGGGAATGAACTGTCAATCAACTGGGCTTAAATGTAGGGGACTTGCCCTCTCTTCAAAAACCCCATCCAGCTCCCCAGTGAACACAGCGCATACGAAAACAGCCAGTGCTCGCCGCACACACATGGGTAACAAATGAAGCACACACACAGGTTAGTTCCAGAGACAACATGCGGGAAGATGAAAGAGGAGCCGTGTTATCAAAAAAACATGTGCTGCATTGGTACACTGTCAAAGACAAGGTGGAAAAGAAAATGGGGCAAAAAAAAAAAAACGTAATGTGTTTGTCCTACCTTTCATAAAAATCCTCTTAGTCTAGTACAACAGAGATAATAAAATGAATGTTACGCTTTAGTAGGTAATTGAAAAGTGGATTAGAAGCTACCTAAAAAATATAAGTTGCTATATTTACAAGAAATCAGAAATGTTTGTAATGCATTTCAATGTTATATGTGTATGTAAGTGTGTGTGTGTGTGTGTGCATACACACAGCATATGTGCATATAGCGTATATTTTGGGAGGTAGTTTCTCAGCCAAAATGTGCAATTAATTAGATTAGACACATCAATATTAATAAGCCCTATATAGTAATTACAATTAGTAAAATTGTATCAAATGTATTGTTTTTGGAAGTAAAATGTCTGAATACTATATAATTATGTTAAAAATCTACATTAAACAAAACAGTAAATGTAGTTTTACAGTAATATATTGTTAAAATTAATGTTAAAAAGTACAAAAGTATGAATATAATATAACTTATGTTTCAAATGTAGTTTTGCATTGATTTTAACAATATATTAATATATGAATGTACTGTAAAACTAAATGTGTTGTTTTAATATAAATTTTAAACAAATTACATTATATTCATACTTTTATACTTTTTAATATTAATTTTAACAATACATTAATGTTACAAAATGCACATATTATTCTTAAATATATTACATTTGATTAAAATTTAAAATAAATATTTAGCTTCTATATGTGTGTATGTATGTGTCTATATAATGTATCAAAAACTTTTAATCTCTGTATTTAGATATATATGGATTGATTCAGTGATGGATTCAAACTGAATCATCTCACTGACTGGATTCAAACTGGTAACCCTAGCTGTGTTAAATGATTCATTAAATTCATTAAAAGAATTAATTAACAAATTCATTCATAATTCATTAAGAGAATCAAATCATAAGAGTCCTTTGTTCATGTGTCAGACGGCACTGTTTGTGTTGTGTTTGTGTTTGAGTGCAGCCAGTGAAGAGAAAAAATATAATTATTTATAGTTGTATTATTATTTACGGTACACAGTATTTTTCATCTTATCACATTTAACTCAGACTGCAAGCTCATTACTCAGGTAAAATATCATTTCCGTGCTGTGGCCCTGCAGATTCAGTAGCAGTGCAGAAAACGATGCTAAAGGTTAATTAGATGTGCTTACAACAAAAATGTTCATCTATTCAAGTAAAATTTCAGAGCCAAGTACTGCAATTAACGACAAACAAAACAGCTTTGAGACTTGGAAAAGGTTACTGAAAACTTTGTATTTTTGCCATCACATTACAAAGCTGTCCTCATTACAAGACAAAAGCTTGTAGAATTTTTCTCATTTAAAGACTCAGTTTATTGATTTCTTTTATGTTTTTCACATTATGGTGTACACTTTACACAATTAATTGCAGGACCCTGTCCAAAATGGTGCATTTTTTTGATGAGGACATGCAGTTTCGTGGCCTTCATTTAAAGGGATAGTTCATCCAAAAATGAAAATTTACTAAATATTTACTCACCCCCAGACCATCCAAGATATAGATGAGTTTGTTTCTTTGTTTCTTTCTTTGGAGAAATTTAGCATTATAGTACAGCACTTGCTCACCAATGGACCATGTGCAGTGAATGGGTGCCATCAAAATGAGAGTCCAGACAGCTGATATATCACATTGCAATAATCCACAAGTAATCCACACGACTCAAGTCCATCAATTAAAGTGAAAAACGTCATCATTAAAGACATTTTTAACTTCAAACCATTGTTTTCGAATAAAATACGAGTCCTATATCCATCACATAGCTTTCTCCAGTGAAAAATCCATCATGTCTGAATCAGGAGAGAAATACGCACAGATAAAGACAATCCAAAATAATTCTAAACAAATAGATTATCGTGATGTTTTCATCAGCTGTTTGGACTCTCATTCTGACGGCACCCATTCACTCCACAGGATCCATTGGCGAGCAAGTTTCTCTAAATTTGTTTTGATGAAGAAACAATTCATCTACATCTTGGATGGCCTGAGGGTGAGTACATTTTCAGCAAATATACATTTTTGGGTGATCTGTTCGTTTAAGTGTGTCTGTGAAGTGCACGAGACTGTATGTTTCTCATTTGTTATTTTATTTCAAAAGGGTGCTCACCATTCACAAGTACCCCCTTTGTGGCTGCTACAAAGACAAAAACATCAACTCTATTTAACAACGGAGAAATATTACAGAATTATTAAACTGAAGCCATGAGGAGGTGAAATTCTCTCATTCAAGTTAACAACAGACACTGGAAGAAAAGCATCAAATACTTGAGGTTAAACCAAGAGCATTTGTTACCACAGGCAACTCTAGGATTTCAGTCTCAGGGAGGCTCAGTCTTTAATCTGAGCATGAGCTGATGTGGCTCAAAGGAATATTTTGCTTTAAATGCGAGGGGTCATAAGTTCAAATCTTGCTCCAGTGATAATTTTTTAAATAAATAAACACATCTTAATAGCGCCTGTTTGTCAGATCAGTAATCATGGCCTGTTTGGTTGCATTTATCTTGTGATTTCACTGGAACGAAAAGCACTGGAATGAGATGGATGAGAAACTTTAATGTCTTTTAATAATGCAATAACCTCACATAGCTTACTGCAGCTGCTGTTTTCAGCAAACGTCATGCCAGATCAAATAATCATTTTTTTTAGGGGGACTGGCAGCTGAAGTCCTAAATAGTGGCAAGCAATGTTTGTTAACACTTCTTAGTTGTGAAATGTGAGGAAATACACATCTCGTTTATGAGACTGAGATTAATGAATGTCCGATTAGCTCTTCATCTCTTCACCAGTTCTGACAATAATTGAGCAATGGCCAATTTCACGATAACAGTATTAAAGTGATGGAGCAGATATCTGACATCACACATCTCTATCCCCAGGGCTTTTGTGGCCATTTTCTAATTTTCTCAAAGACTACAGGCTTTTGCCGAGAATGTCACCGTCTGCAGGCAAACGCTTTGAGCTTCACGTACTGTAATGGCACTCAGAAATGACAGCAATGATCAAACATGAGTGACAATAATTGTGTGACTCGAGCTCTTTTTTCTTCTAAATATTTCATACTGATGGTAAACTGGAAATACAATGAAATAAAATATAAAGCACAATACAAATAAAATAAGACAAGGTAAAATAAAAATGTTATTTATTTTATTTTATTTTATTGACATTGTCATTTTTGAGTGTTATAATTGCTATAATTTCAATCATTTGTGACAATAACTGTGACTTGATGTTTTTCTTCAAAATATTTCATTCTGATTGAAAACTAGTAATAAATAAATAAATAAATAAAATTAATTAATTAAATATAAAATAAAATAATCATATAACAAATAAGAAAAATAAAAATAAAAGATAAAATAAGACAAAATAAAGATAGTCTTATAAAGATAAAATAAGAAAAAAAAATATTTATTTTATTGAGATTACTGTTTTTTGAGTACTATAACAGCAAAATAACAGCAATGATCAATCATGTGTGACAATAACTGCGACTTGATTTTTTCTTCAAAATATTTCATACTGATTGAAAACTACAATTTTTACAAATACAAAATAATAGAAAATATAATATATTAAGATTAAGATATTAAGATAATGTAAAATATAAGATAAATAAGTCAAAATAAGAAGAATATGATGATTCAATGATAAAATCAAATAAAAAATAATAAAATAAAAAGATTTAAAAATCATGTAACACAAAATAAGAAAAAAACAAGATAAAAATTTTAAAAATCTCAAATAAAATAAAACAAAATAAATATTATTTATTTTATGTTCTTGACATTGCTGTCATTTCTGTGTGCTATATAGCATTCAGAAATGACAGCAATGGTCACCACACAACTAGCCATGAACAGATAAGTGCATTGATAGTAAATTGATGCAGAGGTTACAAAAAATAAACTCCATGCTTACATTAAAGAAGCCTTATACATAAAACAGAGGCGTTCAAAGTACTACATGTAGCAAATATTTCAGCATGAATCATTTAAAATCTCTGCCTTGTCAAACTTTTTAAGAACAGACCCGTCAATCATTGAAGATTAAATAGTGAAATGTCATACATGATTGAGGCCTTGCTTGTGTCTCAGAAAGGTCCAAAACCCACATGCATGAGCTCACTTCACCCAACAGTACCACAGAGGTACAAATTTGCATTTAGATAGAAACCAATTGCTTTTCTCTAAGGCAATTGTATTTAAGATGAAATATGTAGAGTTTTTTTTTTTTCCTTTTTGGTCTATGTAACATTGCCCCAAGAGGAATTACCTGGCCGAAAGTTGAATTGAATTTTTTTATAGCTCCCGTAAGAAGCTCTCTTTCATTATGGAGGAGAAAGAGTGACAAGGACAAAAAGAAAATGATATTAAGCTTATATACGCTTTACTGTCCTTCACATGTACCTGCTTTGCCTTCAGAAATATATAATGCAAGCAGGCTGCCAGCTGCAAGGCGTCCGCACAATAAATGCTCAGATTGATGGATGATGTTTGGAACTTCCTCTAGGAAGCTGATATCTTCTTAAACTCACTATGAAGGAGCTTGTGTGTTTGTACACACAGCATTCACTGCAAACAGTGAAAGGATTCATGTTGTTTTTGTTGATCTCTACTGTTCTTCTCAAGGACAGGGATGTGACGAGGACGAACACGGGAGCAAAACAACAAGTAAACTATTTATCTGCTGATGCAAACAGAAAAAAGAGGTTAAGACACAATGGGCCTCGGCCTCTGTTACAAAAGTGTCCTGTTGTGTTGCACTCCTGGGCCATAAAAGACATCGTTTTGAGTCAAGTGTGATAAATGTACAGCCTGTACTTTTCAGGGATGTTTTCTGTTCAACAGGCATTCATGAAAAAGTCATCCAGGGTTGATCTTCTGTTCTTATATTCCTATAAATGAAAACTTGGAATATTTTTGTGGAAACCATTATACACTTTTTCAGGACTCTTTAATAAATGAATAAATGCAAAATAACATTTATTTGCAGCAGAAAACTTTTATAGCATTATAAAAGTCTTTACTGTGATTAATTTAGTGCATCCTTGCTGAATAGAAGTATTAATTTCTTTATATATTTTAGATTTATATTTTATTATATTTTATTATTAGCACATATCCCAAAATAAAATAAAATAAAATAAAATAAAATAAAAAAATGTAAAAAATTAAAATTAAATTAAATTAAATTAAATAAGCATATATAATCCTAAAAATAAGCAACAATGCCATAGAAGAACAATTTTTGGTTCCCCAATGAACCCTTCAGTGAATAGTAATTAAAAGAACTTTTTTTCTTAGAGTGAAGAACATTTTCAAATCTGAAGAACCTTTTTCCACTGTAAAGGACTTTTTGTGGAATGTAAAGGCTCCATGGATGTTAAAGATTCTTCATGGAACCCTTAATGCCAATAAACAATACCATCTAACATTAGTCGGTCAAGCTCTAAAAAAATTAAAGAAAAAAAAAAAAATCACCATTTATGTATGGTAAAAGTATTCTATACGACTGTCTTCTGAAGCTTTCATGTGAGTAAAAAACTGAAATAAATATTATCATCTGCTGAAAATCTTCTCTGCACTGCACAAGTCGTATGAACTACTTTTAATTTGTTATTATAGTGTTTTTTGTCCTGTTTGATCAAAATGACTTACTACGTCATGCACCACCAATTCTTTTCTTTAAAGGGCTATCCATATTCTTTCACAGTGCAGCAGCCTATGAAGCAAACTAACCATTACTGACTAACTAAAATTTACTGAAAGAGCCACAGACAACATCCCATAATGGCCTGTCTCTATGAAGCCCACCAGTACCATTAAATAAGCACTGAAACAAGGCTGCTCTAACTTAAGATTTGGACAGAATTATTCCAGAGCCAGAAAAACATCAGTTCTACCAACTTCACAAGAGCCAGCAATGATTTTTTCATACTTTAGAGCGCCTGTGAATTCAGCGTAATTGGGAGGATTGTAGCACTAAAGTCTGTTATTTTTTTAAAAAAGATGACGGGGTGTGTGTGGAGTAGTAAACAACTTCAGATCAAAAATTCAAGATAGTCTGCAGGAAGACAGAGCCTGGCAAGAGAGGTATTTACCAAAGGTATCTGATACTTGCTTCCAAGCAGACTTATTAATCTATGGAACAAATTGGGAGGTGAGGAAGCATATCTATCATCCAGCATTCTTGGTCCTCAGTGGCTGAGGAGGAAATAAATTAGATTTCCAACTGAAATATGACTAGAATTTATTTTAGAGCCATGCATGGTCATCACTAACATTTTTAATCAGAGGTTTCCAAATAAAGACTGTTATTGCCATTTCTGACTTTTGGCAAAAATGTCATTAAATTTAGCCAATCTTTTATTTATGTCATATTATGTCATAGGGATATTTCACCCAAAAATGAAAATTCAGTCATCATTTACTCACCCTCAAGTTTTTCTATACCTGTATGAGTTTCTTTCTTCTGTTGAACACAAAACAAGATATTTTGAAAAATGTGGGCAACCGAATGATTTTTGGTCCCCATTGACTTCAGTAGTACTTTTTCCATACAGGCAGTGGGGACCATCAACTGTTTGGTTACCCACATTCTTCAAAATATATTATTTTATATTCAGCAGAAATAAGAAATGCATACAAGCTTGGAACAACTTCAGGATGAGTAAATGATGACAATTTTTATTTCATTATTCCTTTGACTAAATAAACAAATATATAAAACACCAAATGATGTCAGTTATACACAATTTTTTGTCATATTCATTTTTTTTAGTCCATTTAAATATTTCAATTTTGTGGTTCAACAATTTTTGTGTATTTATATTATATTATATTATATTATATTATATTATATTACTAAATAGAGGTTTATATTGTATGATTAAAATAATTTCATTTAAAATAAAAATTTTACTTTCAGTAACTTTTGTTGCATCTTGCAGTATTAGATTTGTTAGTATTATTTTTATTTTATCTTTTAAACAGCCTTCACCTAACAGTTCACACCAATTCCTCAGACTTACTTCAAGCTTTAATTTCCAAATGTCTTGGATCAAATGATGGTTAACTCAAACGGATGTCTTGTCAAATCAATAGACTTCATTTTACAACAAAGACTTACCAGCAAACTCCACCGAAACAACGGAGGGAAAAAAGCTTCAAAGTCAATCTGACAAAAGTGGTCTCTGTCTGGTAATCTATTCTGACAGACTCTTTGAAAGAGTGAAGTAAAACGCTACACACCTTATTTACGGCGCTACTCTGGGCTTCTGCTCTGGTAGAAAAGAAAGAATGTTTAAAGATTGATTTTTTTCTCACTTGCATCTCCAGGTATCAGATCATCAGATCTACACTCCATGCTAACTCTGAGGGTCCAATCAAACATCATTTTCTCCCAAATTACTCCAGTTCAGATCAATACAGATCAGTGGGATGACCTATACAGACTCTCCTCAAGGGGTAAATATACATCAAATGCTAATTTCATTCCCATTCAAGGCAACTCCTTGCTTCTTGAAATAAGACCCATGCTAGGTAAAAAGAGAGCGAAAAGGAGAAGGAACCGGAGAACTACTCAAGGTTTTTTTCATATTTTCTCTACTGCAGAGACTCCAATAAAAGTATGCAGTGGTACATGAAGTGCCTGAAGTGCTACACCACATGACACGAAATTTAAATCCTCAAAAAAAATATAGTATTTTAGATTCACTGTAAAAAGAAGAAGAAGAAAAAAAAAACTTCAGCTTCTTAAGTTTACATTAAGCTTATATTTTTAATCAGTTATCAGTAATTTATAATCAGTTTGGTTGTACAAATCATGTAAACCTAAACTGTCATGTAAACCTAAAGAATCACGTTGAATTTTATATAACTTATAAAAAAGTTGATTGCTCAAATTATTTAGATGTTAAATTAGTGTAAAAACATAAGATGCCATGGCTTGCTGATCATACAATTTTTTATAGTGTTTGTAAAACCTTTAAAAATATTTTTAAAATATTTCTACATTTTTAAACCAATAAAATATATGTAAATAAAAATATTATTAAAAATGTAAATGATTATTTTTCAATGCTTTATTTTTAATTATCCAAATAAACCTGTTTACTATTTAAAATAAGCCACATTTTTCAAAAAAAAAAAAAAGCAATTAAAGAAAAGTGCCCCTTCTGGGACAACCACCTGTCACTTTTCACAATCCAAAGAATTCCTGATTTATAAAATCATGTCCCACCAATATTTTTCATCCTGTTTAACTACATCTGCTACAAATACATCTGATTACAGAAGTGAAATGGATTGTGAACACTGTTTATTTCAAGGTGATGGTGTCTAAACAGTCTCATTTAATCAAACATGGTCCTTGATCTGAAAAGTTTAAGCACCATTGCCAATGTGAAAATTGATTTCATGAGACTGTTTCCATGAATATCAGGTTACCATACCACAACCACAAAGAGAATCATCGAAACCCCTGTACTGGGAGTGCAGTAAACATGTTCCTGTTGTCCCTGTCATACTTCTGAAAGGTGCTCGGTTTTAGCCACACACATTAGAGAAGAGAGATCTAATGGGATTAAATAAACAATAGTTTAAAGAAAACTAGGTCATGTCCCACAGGAAAGAGATCACTCTATTCGCATTTGCACAGATAAACGTTGCCCTAAAACAAAAACTGAGCTGGAATAGTACAGGCAGATGTGTATAACAGTAAATTTATTTACTAAATCTCTCTGAAAGGTTTTGATCTCTCTGTGGCTAAGATTTTTTGCTGATATCAAATAGCCAATAAATATTTTGATTGAGGAGAGGTCAATTGATTTAAAAAAAAATTTAATCAAATTAAATAGATGATATACTGATTAAGTAATCAAATTTAAATGTAATTATAAGCACATATTATTATTTACTGAAAAAATGGCCAGAAGATATTAAGATGGCCATTGGCCACTGTCATAAATAAATAAATAAATAGTTTGTTCGTTCGTTAGTTAGTAGTAATATTGTGAAATATTATTACAATTTTTAATAACTGTTTTCTATTTGAGTATATTTTAAAATGTAATTTATTCCTAAAGCTGAATTTTCAGCATCATTACTCCAGTCTTCAGAAATCACGATTTGATGCTCAAAAAACATTTCTTATTATTATCAATCTATCCTGCTTAATATTTTTGTGGACAAATAGAAAGTTCACTTTTTTTTCTTTTTTTTTTTTGTGCTGGGCAACAATTAATGTATATTTATTATGTATATATAAAGACACACACATACAGTATATATTTTGAAAATATTTACATGTATTTACATGTATATATTTATATTCATATAATTTATATTATATATAAATATATTTCATATATAAACATAACATTTTTCATATATATATATATATATATATATATATATATATATATATATACACACATACACATAATAAATATACAAACCACACACACATATATTATGTACACAAAAACTTTTATTTTGGATGCGATTAATCGCGATTAATCGTTGCCCAGCACAATTTTTTTTTTGTTAAAATGTAAAAGTATTTACTGTCATTTTTTATCAATTTAATGCATTCTTGCTGAATAAAAGTATCACTTCTTTCACATTTATGCAAACTTATTACATCAAATGTATAATTTACAAATTAATCAAAATACTGTTTTAAACTTCAAGTTTGTTGTCCTATGAACGGTGAATTTGCATAACAAAAATAAATTTTAATACACTTTGTCTAACGCAATGCACCTTTAGATAAGCAATCCACATTATATCATTTTTTCTGCTTTGTAGGTCGCCCTGTATTGCATTAATTTTCCTTGTCCTTAAGCAGATGCTAGACCACCTAGTGCAAGTGCTCACTAAAGCATACCACCGAAATCTAATATCCTGCCATGGAGACGACCCTCTGGTGTAATATACAACGCTTCAAGATACAATTAAGGATCTAATGGCTGGGTTCAGCTTCTAGAAATCAGCCCTGCTCACAATTTCTTGAATGTTTCACATGATATTTTTCACCCCTCCAAGAAGGCACACGAAACTAGCACAGACTCCCTGTGGGGTCTCGGTAACCCCGGCTTGCCCCGCTTCGCTATACGTATCAGAGAGCCCATGCTTCATTTAACTAACTCGCAGAGGGATTAGGGAGAACACAAAAGTGAATTCTTTCTCAAAGGAAGGGAAGTTCTTTCATCTAGGAGTCGTCTTGCTGTGCTGGGGTTGGGATTGGTCTCACAGAGGGGTTTTACTCAAGGGTTTAGTCACCGTGAGGTAAAGCGTACACCACTTTGATTACAATGTTGAAAAATCTGGAATGATATGCTTTCTCAACCTGGAACATCAAATCAGTTTTCTTCAACAGGACATTCTGCTGAACAGATTAAATTATTTGATTCTCTTTGAAACGGATAGTTCAGATTCTGAAAATCTATGAAATCTGATTGAATGAGACATGTTGAGTAGTTTGGGGTCAGTATGATTTTTAATGCTTATGAAAGTGAACTTTATTTGATCAAAAATACATTAAAAACAGTAATTTTGTCAAATATTCTTACAATTAAAAAAACTGTTTTTACTTTGAATATATTTTAAAAATGTAATTTATTCCTGTGACGCAAAACTAAAATTTCAGCATCATTACTCCAGTCTTCAGTGCCACATGATCCTTCAGAAATCTTTCTAATATACTGATTTGGTGCTCAAGAAATATTTCTTCTTAATAAGAAAGTCAAAATAAAACAGCATTTATTTGAAATGGAAATCTTTTGTAACATTATAAATGTCTTAAGTCTCACTTTTGATCAATTTAATGCATCCTTTCTGAAGGCAAGTATTAATTTCTTTTTCTTTTTTTTTAAACATACCCATGACCCCAAAGTTTTGAACGATGGTACACCTGTGATCGTATAACACAAATTCACCAGTTGTGCTAATGATTATTTATTGGAAGAAAAATTGTTTATTGTGATTATTTTTATTGATAAATTCAAAAATAAATTTTATTGATAACTTTCTTCAATAAATTTTGTTTTATTGAACGTTGGTTAGTTGTCATGGGGCTGTTGCCAACATTTCATAAAAGTTGTCCATACTCATGCACTATATTACAAGTCTTCTGAACCCATATGCTATACAGTATGATGACAAACCAGAAATTTATATCAGTTTCCACTGAAAATACCAACATTATGGGCGCTGTATTTGATGTCAGACCTGCTGTCAAGCTGAAACAGAGGTAAACATTCATATGGACTACTTTGGGGGTTCTTTCATAGTAATTTTTTGTCCTTTTTGACAAATATCGTGACTATGACTATGAACACCCATCATATAGAAAAGAGATGTGAAATTATTTTTGAAGATCTTTTTGAAAAAGCACACATTGAGTTTTGTTTTGGTTCTTTTGGGTGAATTATCCCTTTAAACTCTGTTCGGAACTACTACCACTTGATGAGAGGTATTCAAATCAGATGCAAATGAAGAAATTAATCACATTTCTTACAGGTTAAAGGTCCAGTGCCAGATGGTTGGTTGACATTACATGCTTATTTATGTTTCCAGAGTGCCATACACAGTTAATGGGATGTAAACCTACAAATATAATATTGTTGCAAGTCACACAGGCCAGAGTTTATGAAAAATGTCATCATAAAGTCAAATTGGACTTTTTGTTCCTCTACATTCTGATAATATCAACTTTTCAAAATCCAATCAATTCTAACTGAATGTCCTGTTTCACTCAGAAAAGCATCTCTTAAAGGAAGTAAAGTGGGTTGTGATTGCAATTTAAAGTGTGTTAAATATCAAAATGCTTTTATAGTGAGAAACTGAATCTGATTTTTGATAAAGTCTGATATCAATGTGTGCTACAGGAAGCTGTGAGTAAACCGATTTGACATTTTTGTGCTGAAGCAGTCTTTCTTAAATCACGTAATATCTCTCAAGGACATTAGAAGGTCAAGAGGCTCACTATTTGAGCAATATTGTAAGATACTATTCATACAAAAAAGCAATATCACTGCTAGAAATATTTCAGTTAGGGTTCAGATAAGCCTACTTGAGTGAAACCAAAAATATTCAAGTTTCAGTGACAAAAATATTTAACACAAAAGCAAAAATGTTCTTTTGAAGTCTTTAATAATATGCCTATATGCATTTTCATAAGGACCCCACACTGAGATTATACTGGAATACAATTAATACATTTTCATATAATTTTAAATAGAGATTAACCCTTTAAAAGACAGTAAAATACTGAAGTCAATGTTACTGACCTTTGCAACAAATTTTATTTCCATTATTTGACATATTTCAGAGTGAAACAAGTGTAAGACAGTGCTTAATTTTTTCCAATGGATATGAATTGGAACAGTACGTAAAAGGAGCCAAAACTAATTTAAGTTAGATAAAACAATTACAGCATTATCCAATGCAACTAAAACAGGTTAATATCATCTTATACTGATGTTAAACACTGCACAAAAGTGCATATATCACTTCCGACAAAAGAAACCTGACCATTCCCTCCCGAAAATCACTCTCCCCGCATTTCAAAAATCCGTAGACAACATGGCCTGTGTTCAGTTGGCATGCTGGGTAGCAGAGAGCCATTGTGAGATCCAACCATGCTGCCAGAAAACAACTCAATGCTCACTTCAATCAGTACAGAGCTGTAGTCATGAAATAAATCATCCTTCATATACTGCAGCACACAAATAAGTCTCCATGCACAGGGTCATTACTCAAGCTGAGCGGAAGCTTTCACATCAGTTTTCTGGAAAAATACACGCATCCCGTTTTGCAGTTCTTCTAGAGCAAAAGTGCCAATCGATCAGCATAAGGTGAAGAAGTTTTCACATTTTAAATCCGTCACTGGTTGCCAGTTTTAGACTTAAAGTATGTACTTCACCCTAAAAAGACAGTATGTAGTTTCAAGTATGTACTTGTACTTGTAGTAACAGCACAACTGTATTGAGACATACTGTATTAGACAGATCTCTCTGTTCTTTGTTGGCCTCTGCACATTAGTGTAGAAATAGCCCCTTACTCTTTAAATTATCTATTCTTTGACAGAAACATGGTGGAGGAAGCACTGTACTTTTTTTAAAAAAAACCTTCCTGAGTCCTGCATCTCGAGTTTTTAGATGCAAAGCGTTCTGTGTGAACAGCCCCTAATACTGTCAAATTTATGTTTTTTAGAGGTAAAAACTATAATTGCCATAATATTTAATGAGAAAACAGCAAAATAGCATTCCTAGAAGTCCCTGTGTGATATGATTATACTTCGATTTATATTCCTTGTTAATTTTGTCATCCTTAATATACATACGGGTGTTTTTTATTAGATTTTCTGTTATTTAGTTAGTGTTTATTGCATTATTTTAGTGTTGTGTGTTACCAGAGATTTTCTTACTATAGGGAGATGAGAAAGTCTGTATTACTTACTATTGGAGAAAGAGTAACGGCTAACTTGGATCACGTGTGCTGTAATAACCAATCACATTACAGCCTTGACGTCATTGAATTTCAGTCAGAGTTGTGCGACACTCAATCGCAGTTTACGGATGCCATAGGAATGAATGAGAAGTGCCGTAAGCTGAATCCCACTTGTCGCAAAAAGTCAGTGACTTCTCTAATAAAACAGCATTTTTTTCGTGGTAAACTCTAAAAATAGTTCAATCCAAAAGTATTGTTTAGTGTAAAACATGTTGAAAATTAGCAGATAGGCTGTCGATTTATTAAATGATAAGCCATTTCCTCTAAAAAGCTGTTTATTCAGCGTAGTGAAGCCTCTCCCCATTGACATCCATTCAAAAAAAACGGCCTCTGGTCTCCTTTCCCACATACTGGCAGACCGGAAGCGTTAGCTTTAGCCGTTATGCTTTTTCGGCTAATGGTTACAGGCTTGCCTTCTAGTGGCTTTGAGTGTTACCTTTGTTTTTGTGTACTATCTATACATTGGCATGTTTTATAGTGACTTTCAGTAAATTTTAAAGTAAAAAGCAGATTTTTGTAGTTCAAGTAGCTTGTTTATTAACATTATATCACTTAATGACATTTATGGCAAAAAGTTGTAAACTATACAGGCACAAATATGGCATCCTATAACACCGGAAACATTGTCACAGTATTTTTATGGTGAATTTCCACTGTAATTTTTTACAGTCAATTTAACTGGTTATTTTTACAGTGTACAAGTAAATAAAAGACATAATAAAATCTTAAACAACTTCCAAAACCCAAGGGGTTATTGGTAATATTTGCCTAAACATGATGCATAAATGCATGTTTCGAAAATTCACTGTAATTAGTATCCTCTTCATGCACTTTTGACATAATATTTTCCTATGATTTAAGATCCTAATC
Source organism: Spinibarbus caldwelli (assembly GCA_039654775.1). Lineage (NCBI taxonomy): Eukaryota > Metazoa > Chordata > Actinopteri > Cypriniformes > Cyprinidae > Spinibarbus > Spinibarbus caldwelli. The sequence continues at coordinate 28,000,972 of CM077240.1, forward strand.
CTGTATAGTATTTAGTACAGATTTTTTGCAAATTGGGATGCAGTCGCTGTTCCAAAGAAGACAGACATTGGCAGGCACTCTTATAACAAAAGTTAAATCATAATGAGATTCATATCAGCCTGATGGGAAAAAGATGGTTAAAGCAAGAGACTTGAAGCATAATGGTAAAGGAAGCAGTGCTTCATCAAACTTAATTAGGGGTCTAAAAGACAGAAAAACTTGACTGTGAACCAAGATGAGGTGTCATGACCAAAAGCAGAAGGCAGAAGACGCACGTCCCGCAGAGACGCCTGTCAAATGGCACAAAAAATGAGTAGTGATCACAGCTATATTGTCAATCAGAGAGCTTCAGCTAGCAGCACGACTACTTAATTGGTACCATCACAAGGCATAATGATGAATACAAGTGACATCGTACAACTAGTAATTGTTTAGAAGTTGTGTAATGCAGGTTCATCAAGTTCAAACTTGCAATTTAGCTGACACTTTCATCAACTTCCAGTTCACAAATTACAGGAACAAAACTTCTGAAGTAACTTCACAAAGCTTGTTATTTTGTATGGAAGCCTGTTTCCGCCATGGAATTAAAAAAAAAACAAACAGGTAATTGCAACTTTTTCTCTCACAATTCTGAGTTTATATCTCAGATTTCAGACTTTTCTCAGAAACTTTTTTCTTACAATTTTGTTTACATTTCACAATTCTGAGTTTGTATTTAGCAATTCTGATTTTTTAATCTCAGAATTCTAACGTTTTTCTTTAGAATTGTGAGTTTAAATCTCAGAATTCTGACCTTTTTTTAAATTACGAGTTTAAATCTCACAATTCTGACTTTTTTTATTTAGGATTGGAAATTTAAATCTCACAATTCTACTTTTTTATTTAGAATTGTAAGTTTAAATGTCATAATTCTGACTTTGTTCTATAGAATTGCGAGATAATCTTGGAATTCTGACATTTTTCTTTAAAATTATGAGTTTTAATCTCACAATTCTGACTTTTTATTTAGAATTTTAAGTTTAAATCTCGCAATTCAGATTTTTTCTGTAAAATTGTAAGTTTAAATCTCGCAATTGACCCTTCGCAAAGAGTTTGGTTGACAGGCGATCTGACCAATCGTAACGCCGAATCTGCCATCTCGTATGACAAACAAATCAGACAGGAGAGTACATTAACTTCGGTGGACTTCAACTTGAAAAATGATGTGTATTGATGTCTTTCCGTGGTTGAAATAAAATGCGTTCTGATGTTCATTCACGTTTATTTCATGCTGTAGGTAAATATAAAAAAAGACGATCTGTTCACATGCTGCTTGAACTGAGGCGTTACAGTGACCTGTCACGAAACATTAAAGAGCTACAAAACAGTATTTATTGTTTGAATTTCTTAAAAAAATTACAAAAATTTAAAGCTGAGACCTTGTTTAATACCAGAAGTAACCTGCTCTGTCTTGTCTGTCGGCATGTTGTTGCTCCGCGATGTATTTTTCACTGTGTGAGAACATGAACGGCATGGCTTGTTGGACATAGCAACAGTAACTAAGGAGAACGGGTTTTCGCAAAGGGTCAATTCTGACTTTTATACTTGCAATTCTGAGTTTATATCTCACAGTTCTGTCTTGTTTTCTTAGAATTGCAAAACAAGTCAGAACTGTGAGATTAAAAGAGCTTTTTATTTATTTAATGTTTTTTGGCAGACACAAGCTTCCATAATTTTGAGACCAGAAATAAGTCAAAAATTATTCTTTAAAACTTCTTCTTTTTGTGTTCCACCAAAGACACAAAATCATACAGGTTTACCACAACACGAACGACAAGCGTGAGCAAATAACGACAGCTTTTACATTTTAAGGTGAACTATTTCTTCAATCTGATCATACTGATTAGATTTGAATATGATTACCTAAATTAGCATGGAAATCCCAGCAATGATCTTCAAGATTAACATCATCATGACCTAATTAATTATACATTCACTATCTGCAACAGACACTTACTATCATTTACTAATCAAATAGATGACATCATTCTTTCATAACGAATGCAGAAACTCCAGCGGGGTTCTCCGTGTGAAGTAGAGGTTTGAACTACTAATGAAGAAACATATAAGGCTTGATGAAAAGGTTAACGAGGAACATCTAATACATATCAAGTGACTAACAGATTAGATGTAACAATCTATAACAATCAATATAACAAACAAGTGCTGCAAGATTTATCCTGTGATAATGTAATTTTGATTATTAATCACAATTAATACAATAAAGCACTTACATTGGGGTAGCAATTAATTACACTGATTTTAATTAATTATTTTACATTTTTATATAATAAAATTGACATTTGTTTAATTACAAAATATAAAAATGAGCTATTATTATTACATTATAAATGTAGGCTACACATCCAACTCTACTATAAATCACCTTGGTCCTCAGTCCAGCAAAGAAAATACTGGTGCAAAAATTGACAACACAAGTAGACCTGAATCAAATTCCACAATTGACACTTTTCTCAATTACTTAAATGCAGCAGCCAGCAACCAACTCAAACTAGCTGGGCCGAATCGTCTGTCACAAAGGTAATACTGAGATCAAAAGCATCAGGCTCTAAAGGATTCAATACAATTCAATGTTTCTGAAGGGTGCATCCACTCCAGCCCTCTTTAAAAAGACGAGTAATTACTTCAGAGCCTCAGTTCCCAAAAGCGGCTGGTTATGATAAAGACAACCTATCTGAAAAGAAAGATTGAGAATCTCTGTACGTGGACGAACAAAAGTGCCATGATGCTCCTGAATTTCTGCGGCTTCATTTATTTTCTTATTGTCACAGAGAAAGGAGCTGCTCCTAGCTGACAAGAATATCGATGAGCAGGACGGGTACATCCTAACCTAAAATCTATTTTCTTTTCACACGGCACTAAATCACAAACCTTATTTTATCTTTTTTTGAAATATAATCCAAGATGTTCATTTTATGAATAATTTACCTGCTTTTACAAGGTAATAAGGAGTTACTCAGGCATACTGCTCTCATGAATTATTCAAATCAACAGTATAGTACTTATCTGAGAGAAGGGTGGCCTAATTCTACGGCGTTTTCTAGTTATTTGGAAGCTTAAACTCAAAGAATTACACTGAAACAATATATGCTTTTAGAAAGTCGCAGACACAGTGCAATCCTTGCTGACTGGATACAAGCTAGTTCTGGCTACAATCACTGTTCTCGGTTACACCACATTTCCTGCTTCAGTGGTTCTGTGAAACAGTCCTCCCAGAGAGGCTCGTGAGATAAGCACAGATCCCCACACTCCTCACACGTTCAATCCAACTTGAACAAAGCAGCCTGCTTTTCGCCTTGCAGTCTCAATGCACACATGCAAACCAATTAGTCCATGTGGACTCACGCCCACACACAATATGTGCTCATGACTGTGCACACTTAAAGAATAGTTCACTCTGAAATGAAATTATGCTTAATTTGTTGCAAACTGTTCATTTTTAAATGTGAAATCCACACATAATTGTTAAGTACAGTGTACAACATAAATATAATTGTTATACAGCTTCAAAATATTTAAATAAATACAATAAATACACTAATATTTACAGTTTTGGAATTATTCCAAAGAATTATTTTAAGAAATTTTATTCAGCAAGAATGCATTAAATTTATCAAAAGTGACAGTCCAGACAAATTTATATTCATAAATTAGATTTTTACATTCACATTAAATTTCTATTTTACTTAAATATTGTTCTTATTTTTTATACATCAAATAATCCTGACAGAAATGTAGCACAAAAATATTTCAACATTGATAATAATAATAATAAATGTTTCTTGAGCTCCAAATCAGCATATTAGAATGATTTCTGAAGGATCATGTGACACTGAAAAGTGCTGAAAATTCAGTTTGCCATCACAGGAATATTTAAAAATACATAAAATAAATAAAATATATATAAAAATAAAATAGAAAAATGTTATTTTCAATTGTAGTAGTATTTTACACTGTTACTATTTTGATTGTATTTTTGATCAAATAAATGTCTTGAGAGCATAAGACATTACTCTCAAAAACATTTTAAAAACTCTTACAGACCCCAAACTTTTAAACGATAGTATGCAGGTATGTATAAATAAATAAATAATCTTTACTAATGAGTCTCAGAATCATTTAATCAAATGATTCTATTCTAACACTGATTCACTCAAAAACAAAGCAAGTGACTGTTTGATCACTGAATCATTCGCTCAAATGATTCCTTTAAAAAAAAAAACAATGATTCAGTCAAGGTTCATTTAATAACTTTTGCCACTATTGTGTTGCTCGTGCCAAAGCCCAAATCATAGGTGTGCAGCTATTCAGAATAACAGATTTTGCTTGTGTGATATTACCTAAATTAATTAATATTATACATATTTTAAGAGTAGTCCAGTCAAAAACTTCCAAAGCTATATAATAAGTTTTATAGAATCAAACTAAAATGTAAGTTGTTATTCAGTTTTTAAATTCAATACAGCTTTCTTTTAAAGTGCAGGGTTTCCATTGTCGGGCCAAAAGCGGGTGTGCTTCCACTGTCACTTCTGGGGCTTGATCGTGCCTCGTCGGTGCTTCCTCGGGGCCAACAGCCCGGGTTTTTTGGCCCGACGAAAACCTTGGGCCAAAGTGGGCCAACTGGGGCTAGAGGAGTGGTTATGAATAAAGACTGAGTTTCTGCGCGTCTGGAGAGCGTCAGCGCCGCGGATCATTTCATAAAGTTAACAGCTATAACACCAGCATTAAAGACTTTTTAAATAATTTTAGCTCAACACTCACTTTCAGACAGCAGCGAGTGTTTGAAATAACTTCTGTTTGAGATCCAATGTGGATTATGACCACCATACAAGACAGAAACAGGTATTTATAAGCGATGCAAAAGACTATGCACGCTAGCCATTAATGTTACCATAGTAAACATGGTAAATAGGCTACAATCGCTTGAAGAAATCAGATATCAGCTTCTCATTCTCTATCACAATCGTGTATTTATTTAGTAACATATTTTATCTGTCATAAGTCTCGTCTCGAGACTTTAGCTCCACATATGTCATAAAAAATATCACAATAATAGATTTTGTTCAGGAGCTCCCTCTACTACTCAGGTCATATTTTTGATGGAAAAAAATATGGAATTGATCATTCTTTCTAAATGTGATGTATACTGTGACTACAAATAAACAGAAACAGACTCGAATGAATAATTAGGCTATGTGTCCTCTTTCTTTTGGGAAATAACGGTTCATACCGCTTTATTTCTGTGTGACTAATTTTCAGTCCTGATAAATTAATTCATTATGATCAATGTATCATTTATTATTGTAAAACATTGATGCTTTTGGGTTTAAATCTTTAACAAAACATGCAAACAAACGGATGCTTTTATCATGTTCGTTTTGTGATCGCGCTAGTTCCAGTGACTTTCTGATTAATTTTCTGATAAATCTTCTCTTTGTTGATGAAATGATGGGGTTGCGTGACGTTGTTCCAGAGAGGCATGTAAAGGGCGTGTTTTAGTGAAGCGCAGTGGAGCTTCTGGCCCGATGGTGGAACGCAGGTCCGAGGCTATTAGCCCCGTCCGGCCCACTAAAAGCATTGGCTCGCACTGGCCCGACAGTAGAAAAGCGGCTATTTTTGTGCCTCTACCAGCACCAATCGCATGCCCTGGTCATCTCTGCACATTAAACACAGACATAACAACATTAAAAAAAAAAAGATTACACACTTAATATTTATTAAACATTCAACATAATCACACAGCCCTGAGTCACAGGACAGCCACCCCTACAGCTGCATCCCATTTAACTGCCCTTGCAGCTCAAGTCTTCTATGAAAGCCGTGCAGACTACTGATGCTGATCGGTGAGGTTGCATTATTTATCAAAAACACCAACGAATGAAAACCCAGAGCAGGAGCCGGTGAAGCTGGATTTGCGTCAGCTCAGAAGGGAATTATCCGGCTGCAGGTCATCCAGCAGCCCAGGGATAATCATTCCTCAAAATCTCAACAGATGCCTTTGGAATGCAGCCACTTTAACATCTCCAAAGGGGCATCGGTCAGCAGGAGCCACGACCGAAGAATCGACCAGCAGTACTCCGGTCCGACGGGAGTGCTACCTTATTGAAGGTGAAGCAGAAAGGAGGGAACGCAAGCTGGGAGGTGCACAGCCCTTGGCATTTTGTCAAAACAACTGAATGTGCAAGAAAATGTTTCTAAAAAAAACTCCTGACAGGATGTGCACATGCAAAATCGGTTTCTTTTTTCACTCGCTCTTAGTTAGCAGAACCTTCAGTGAGGTGACATGTATCTCGTAACCCTAAGAAGGCAGCACATATCTGAGGCAGGAAAAAGCAAGACGCAACCATTTCATCTGTCTTCCAGCAAAGGAATCTGCCAGAATTTCCTACAAGCAACAACTCTTTCATCAGACAGGAAGTTGCATTCCATGACAGAGGATGCATCAGTGACTCCATGCGCAATAAACACACAGCGGTGGGGCCAAACACACTGGCTTTGAGCCTAAAACAAACCCTGCAGTTCTTCAATATCCCATCAGTCCTCCAGGCAGGCATTGAGCTGTCAGATATGAGGAGATGACATCTATGCTGGCAGAGACCTTCATCTCTCTACCTGCTTCAACAGATGCATATTTAAACCAAACACAAGCTTTTTCTACAACACTCGCAATTCTGCAATGGCAGATCAGGAAAACAGCATTTATATCAGGGAAAATCAGCAGCTAACACTGCTTTGATTTCTGCAGATTTTGACAGTTTGGATCACAACATATCATTTTTCATAAAGCACATATAGTCTATGAATCAAACCCCATTAGTGTGATGGAAGATGTGTCCACGCATACAAATAATGTTGTAATATATTCTAGTGCTATACTATCTATATATACAGTATGTGTAGGGTACAGTATACAATATAAATACTGTATAAATACAGTATATATTATTATAATTATTATTGCAATTTATATATTACAATTTAAAATAACTGTTTTCTAGTTGAATATATTTTAAAATGTAATTCATTCCTGTGATGCAAAGCTGAATTTTCAGCATCATTACTCCAGCCCTCAGTGTCACATGATCCTTCAGAAATCATTCTAATAAGCTGATTTGCTGCTTAAGAAACATTTCTTATTATTAGCAATGTTAAAAACTGTGAAAGAAATGTTTCTTAATATATCTGTGTAAACGGTGATACTTTTTTTCAGGATTGTTTCATGAATAGACAGTTCAAAAGAACAGCATTTATTTGAAATAGAAAAATTTTGTAATATTATAAATGCCTTTGCTGACTCTTCTGATCATACTGAATAAAATTAATTTCTTTAAAAAAAAATCACTAACCTTAAACTTCTGAACGGTGTACTAGTGATTAAAATGCTGTGCTCATGGAGTGAGATACTTAAAAACATTTCTCATCATACTAAATCCTACTGAATAAATAGAGTGCATATGGTCCACACAACTAATAAACAAATAAAACTACATTTTACATTAGGAATTAGCATTACTTAAAATATGTATAAATATGTTTGCTGCAGCAATATCCTCAGTTGTGTATATAGAATTCTCTAATATCTCAGATTAATATGCAAAGTCATTTATAAGCCATTCATAGGCTCTTTCCCCCATTTGAGCATCAACCAATAGCATAAGTTTGGGCTCCCTGAATGTTCTCCGGCCTAAAAATATCCATAACTAATAGGTCTTATGTGGGAAGACATCCTCTTGTTCACATACACAGAATCTCTCTTTGTTCCCACATTCGTGACCCCACAAGGAGAGGGCTGATATTTCACAGGATCGCTTCCTCACAAACACATCTATTCATGAAGCATGTGCACAGCATGTCTGAAGGAACAGGCTCTTATTGAACAAGAGGGTGAGGGGCTAATGCCTCGCTAGCTCCTTCCTCTTCATTTAACAGTTTCTTTCTCTAAAGGTGAAGTGTGTAATTTCTGCACCATTAGCATCACCAAATGGAACTGCAAAAATAATGTCAGTTTTCAAACTGGTTTCCCACTATTTTCCCTCTAGATGGTCTCAAACCTAAATTACAGCACTAATCCAATGTTCAGGCAATGTTCAAGTGAATCAAACTACAAGTGGATTAATTATAGTTATTTCTACATGTAAAGACAATTTTAAATGTTAAAACTTCCGAAGTGCATGCTTAAGTGTTCGTTTTATTCCACTTTATCTATTTGCATGTGTTGATTTTAATTAAAGTACCATATATTTAGTCAGAAATGTCTACTCCCTTACATACACCACTTTACTGTTTTATTCCCATATTCTGAAGGTTTTTACAGAGTGATTTGTTCATATATCATTTGCCTGATTTGTATAACATTTTATTCCTAAAAAAAAAAAAAAAAAAAAACATTGTGATTTTGTTTTGTTTTTTCTGGGGGCTGGCAGTATCATCTGAATTATTTTATTAAAAACGGATTTATTTTCCCTCTGTAAAACCTTTAACTCCAACTCAACAAAATGTCTTTATCAAGTTTTCAGATTTTTGGAAATATATGCAAATGTGTGCATATTTAAATATATTATTTCATAAAACTTGCTGTGTACTGTGATTAATGAAATGGAGAAGTATGACGCAATTTCTTAGCTGAAAATTTTTACCCTATTCACCCATTGTGTCTTGCCTTACTGTTAGGTGGCAAGTTTTTTATCTTAAAAAAAAAAAAACGCATTTCATCAAACAAATTAAATTCAGGCTCCATTAAATTTCTCATATGTCTCTGCTCCCTAGACTGATTCATGAGGAATAATGATGGACATTATTCTAAAATATATTCATAATGTTTAATCAAAATATATTTTTACTTTCTTTTTTGATGCATGGACGGAAAAAAAAAAATATTAACCAATTATTTTATGCCCATTCAAATACCAATGAATAGTAATTCACACTTGCATTTATTAATTTAACAGACACTTTTAATCAGAGTGACTAAGCAATTTGTCATAAATTGCTTAGTCAATAAACATTATTCATACACTCTAAAAAATTATTTTTCAAAGTTGTAAAATAAAAATTATTGGACTATTTCAGTCTTTCTAATTCTGTTCCAGTCTTTCTTTCTTTCTTCCTTTGTGTTTATTTGTAAAATATACTAGCAATGTCTGAGTGAAAATTGTTTAAACACCTTTTTCAGTGTAGTATCTGATGCTAAATTTAAAGACAGGTTGGAAAACAAACTAAATCAGAGGTGAATTGCAGAAAATAACAATTTCAGCTTCCTGCTTTCTTCCCCTTCCAACATCTAACTTTTTCTACTCTTCTTTCTATTCCGCTCTTCCTGGTCTTCAGTCTTATTCTCTTAATCTATACCTTGAGGGACTCTTTCACATTTACTCCTGAGAGCAGATGAAGGTCTTTAGCTGTGGCTCCTGAAGCCTGACCCAGTTAGTCAAGCCTAAACCTCATTAACCAGTGATGGGAGTATATGGACCCGTTCCATCAGAGGCATCAGGGCTAAAGAGAAAAACCACAGAAGAATAATAATGTAGTTTAAGGTTTGCCAGGTGGGCTAATGAGTTCCCACAAGTCAATGATCCGACCCCCTCGTTCTGCCCCGAGATCCCTGTTCATCAGTGAAGCCACGTTCATGGCCCTGCTCTGCTTAACTTAGCTTAGCTGCTCTGCTGGGACGCGGCTAGCAGAGTCTGGAGTGCTCAGCGTGCATGCTGAGAGGTGTCTGCGCATGCTAAGTGCATCTTGGGAAAACTCTCAGGGCCGGTGATGTCAGACAGAAGGGTTTAAACATCAGAATCCAGAGTAAAATGTAACTAATGACATAAAGAGAGCAGTATATGTACTGAAAAGCTCCTCAGGTCTTTCACTGCATGACATGATATTTGAGATATATGCGATGTGTCAACAATATGTTAGCTCTCAATCTTGGATGACAGTCATGTCTTTTAATAAAAACTATTTAACCCGGTAAGTTTCCAGTAACAAGCAATTTGTTTGTCCATATTGAAAGTGAAATATGACGTCACAATTACACATTACACATTTACAAACACATACATACACACAATTATATAAATATAATTTAAATGATATATTATATTACAATATAAATATTAAATATATTTTTATATTATTTTTAAATACATTAATATTATAGAAATAAAATAAATATATACACATTATATTTTACATATATCAAATATAAAATATGTATATCATAAAAATATATTAAATCATATAAATATACTAAATATGTTTAAACATAATATTATATAAAAAATTAATTAACATATTTAAATATAATATTTTATAATATTAGGTTATCTACATGCAAAATCAAAAATTATAACCTAATGAATAAAGAGTCATTTATAAATCAATTTTATGTTAAATGTTTTCATTTTTGGCTGTCAAATGAGTCAAAATGAAGCTGTTGGTGTTTTAATTTTTTCTGGTTCATTCATTACACTGGGAATGAAAGATTGCACATATTGCATTGTGGGATATATTATTCTGTGCTGTGTGCCATGCATACAGAAAATTTACATTTTGTGCACAATATGCATACTACATAGTGTAGAAAGACTGATAAACTAGCATGCTATTGCAACACAGCCCAAACAAAAATATCATTAAAAAAGTGTGGTCACAACTGGTTAAAAATTCACAGAAATTTTAGCTTTCTCACACTCACACAGTGCTTTATTGCGTCTCGTTTGTTGCATATAGTTTGCAACTTATCCAAATAATCTAGGGTATTCAATAGATAAAAGAATATTATCAATAAATATTCCAATATGTTAATAGTATAGATACATAAACACTCCATTGCCTTCAATTTGTCATTGAAAAGATCCACAGAAAAGCATTTTGTGTTCTTCCAGTGTGAATGTCTAGTCTGCATGGCCGCTGGAGGTGTGGAGAAAATGTTCAAACAGCCCCAGTGCGATCAATGCCTTGATTATGTGCGGATGCTCCTTGCCTTACATCACTCCTTGGCAGTCATGAAGACACTGCTAAATGGTCGAACAGGGCCGGAAAATTGGACTCCTGCCATCTTCAGGGACACATCCTCTCTATAATGACCTTTGACTCTGATCTCAGAATTTCCTGGGAGACTGGACTTGGCAGGGTGTTTTTAAAATGTGATAGAAACGCTCAAATGTGTCTGGCATAAAATCTTTAGTCTCATCCAAACTATGGGCACTTTTGGCCCTGTGGACTTTTCGAAAAGAAACTCTTCTACAGTTAAACACATTTCAAGTTCTCTAATTAATCCCAATTGTCTGCAAACAACATTGTGAACATACAAGAGTGAACATGCATCACAGAATATAATTTCCACCATCTCTAATGTATTTTTCATTTTGTGGTGGAAATGTCAGTAATGGAAATTACATTTTTAATATATTATTTTAAATAAAATGGCCAACTCCTTTTCTTGCTAAGACTAATTTCATAGATAGGATTTTAAATAAATAATATTTTCACACTTTTTATTTAATTGCATCATATTTTTATTCTTAACTGTTTTAAGTCATTGTAAATGTTTTAAAATAATTTTAAAATTCGTATTCTTTGATTTTATTGTTATTATTTTGATTTTTTTTATGTAAAGTACTTTGAATTACCATTGTGTATGAAATGTGCTATATAAATAAACTAGCCTTGTCTTGCCGTTATAATAATAATTGAAAACAAAATTTACACAATATATTGCTCATAATATATTGTTCATAAGTGATATTTATTTACCATTGAAAAAATGTATATAAATCATTTCCATGCAACAAACACAAATAATTTAAATTATTTAAATTTTGTTTAGATGATCACAATTTGTTTATACAAAAATATTTTTAAAAATATTACTATAACAAGTGAAAATATTTTGATATATTTTCCACTGTAACAATAATTTTATTGAAGTTAAACCATTATTATACAGTTTTATTTTGAAGTAAATAAAACAAAGATTATTGAAGTATGTTTAACAAGAAAATACTTTCAGTCTTCTACTTCAAAATGATATTTAATTCAAAGTATTAATTGCTATTTCCTTGTTATTTTATTGTAAAATTTACTAGCAATTTCTGAGTGAAAACTGATTCTACACCAGTTGTTTTTCAGTGTATATTAAGATTGAAAGTCTGGAAAAAGGATGCAAAAATTTTATTTAAAATAAATATCAACCCTAGGGCACAAAAGTGCCTGTAGCTGAAGAAACACCTTGATATGCAATATCCCAAAAACTGGGCGTTAGTGCATTAGAGTATCAGTATACACTCTGAATTTGATTTTACAGATCCTTAGTGCATTGACAGTGTGTTATCTGACACACTTAGATTTTATCAGCGGCGGATATTGACTAATGGCACTGAAATGTCTTTGTCGTAATATCTGTTTATTGGACACTAGGGACAGGAAATGGAGTGTGCGCTGCATTTCAGCACAAGGAAATGAACATGAAATCCTTGTGTCAAGACAAACAGGGACGGTCCAGCCCTTTAATTAACCCCTAAGACGTGATAAATCTCTGAGTCTTTCGTTCTCTCTTTAATCTCTTAGAGGTGCCGTTTCTGAGACTCTGCTTCAGCAGCTTGAAATGACCGGAGAACTGTTTTCATTAGGATAAAAATAAATCCTCTGGACACAGAGTGAGATACTGGAAAATCTGTGCTTCAAGAAAAACTGAACTGTTATGATGCACTAAATCAACACAAATTAGCATAAAGCAAAAAGTTCAAACAATATTTTAAAATAAATTCCTGAATATTCCTAAAATTAAGGAGGTCATGTTTTTAATTTTTCCACTGAAGTCATCTTATAATGTTAGTCCAATTTTGTTGTGCCAAAAACCATGTTCCTCTCTTTCTCTGATCTTATAATTAAATAAACAAGTTTTCTATTTATGCACCATTAAAGAAATAGCTCACCCAAAAATGAAAGTTGTCATCATTTACTCACTCTTATATCATTCCAAACTTGTAAGAGTTTCTTTCTTCTATTGAACATAAAAGAAGATATTCTGAAGAATGCTGGTAAGCAAACAGTTGATGGTCTCCATTGACTTCCATAGCATTTTTTCCGTACAATCAATGGATACCAGCAACTGTTTGATTACCAACATTCTTTTAAAACAGTCATAAAACGTTTGGAACAACTTGAGGGTAAGAAAATGTTGACAGAATTTTCATTTTTGGCTGAACTATCCCTTTAAGATGTCTATGCAAACACTCTCTTTGCAAAAACCTGTATATTTCGACAAGTTCACAAAACAATCTGTGTCGAAATGTGCCACATAAACTGCTGAGATCAAACCAGACGGTCATCACTGACATGTGTTAATGAATTCTGTGCCATTTCAATAAATGGTCTTGGGAAGTTGTCAGTTCTGAAGGTTACACTATGTTTCACAGTACATAAAGAACTAGTTTTATTTCAAAAGATCATAAAAATTGGACCAATATGTCATATGTCAGGCTTTACAGGGTTCATGCAAAAGTAACATTTCAGGTGCACAATTTCAGGTGGTACAAACACAGAGAGTGCTTCACCAAGAAATTTCCCCTCTAAGTATTAGACTCCAACATAAAAATGCCGCTCCAGCGCACTGAAATAACTCAAGTCATCAGACAGGGCAGTTCAAGTGCTTTCTAGTAGAAGAGAGTGTTGCATGACAAACATTCAAGCTTTTCGAGTCACAGTGATGAAAAGTGGCTGTCAGTGTGGATTATGAGCAGCTTTAAAACTGACGGGACATGTACAGATGTGGCAGCTCTGTCACTGACCCCTTACAAAAATACCAGTGGGAAAAATGCACAGTTTTTGTAGATATGCAACAGAAAACTAAAAGGGCTAATGGGACCATGTTAACCAGCATAATCCATGACCTTCTGGGACTACACTTCATTAATTTAACCTGCAAACAGGACAGGCACTCACAAAGGTCATATACTGTATATATATATATATATATATATATATATATATATATATATATATAAGGGGTAGGTAAGATTTTTAAATGTTTTTTAAAGTCTTGTATGCTCAAAAAGGCTGCATTTATTTATTCAGAAATACAGTTAAAAAACAGTAATATTATGAAATATTATTACAATTTAAAATATCTATTTTAATACATTTTTAAAATGTTTTTATTCCTGTGATGCAAAGCTGGATTTTTTTAGCAGACATTACTCCAGTCTTCAGTGTCACATGATCCTTCAGAAATCATTCTAATATTCTGCTTTGATAGATATAAAGTTAAAAAGAAGTTTTTTTTTTTAAATAGAAATCTTTTGTAATATTGTGTCATTAGTGTCATTTTTGCTGAACAGAAGTATTAATTTTCCTGCTGACCCCATTAAAAGGTAACGTACAGTAGCAAAAACAGTCAGAAGGAGGGTGAAAATGGAGATGTTAAACTAAAACTTTGTTTTTAGGAGCATGAAACCTTGAAAATGTTATAAATTTAGGTTCTGCTACAAAAGCGTATGATATGTCTCATTAAAATATGTGACAGAGCGTGCCATTGTTTTTGAGTTGGGCAATATGAGTGGAAATTTCATGATGAAGCACACTTAGATTCTTCATCCTGCATCCTTCATCCGATCAAAGCACCTGCTTCCCAGTGGCACATGCTGAGACAAATTGAAACCTGGGCGTCCTTCATTCACCGGCAGACTGACACACGAGGCTTCACTCCTGAATTCATCTCGATTAATCACGTTTCACTGGAGGGAATCAGACGTCAAGTGAATGATGATATTTGACTTTGCTGCAACGGTGTGAGGGGCAATTAATTGAGAGGAAAGGATTTTTCTTTCCTTTTTTTCAGTTATGTTCGATTTGGCCGTATTGTCAAAAGCCAACTTCACCGTCACCTCTAAGCACAATCAGAATAGATGCATTAATGATCTGAACTCCAGCGCTCCAAAATATTTACTGGAGAAACCAACTGCTGAGTTTGGAAATGGCAAAATTTTCAGACATTTTCCACTCTCCTCAGTTGATGATGGGAGTGTGTGATATTTGATTATTCTTAGACCACCCACGAACACAGCAAAGGAAAAAGAAAGCAAGTCATAAATATGTATGCACAGCCCCGCTTCATGATATTCATGTTAGTGGAACTTAATTGAAGACACCGTAAGACTTGGAAATAGACATTTTATGAAAAATTTACTTTTTGTAATGGAATAAAGATTTTAAAAAATAATTCTAATAATATAATTTGTGTTCTGTAGTAATGGCTGAGTGAGTGTGTGTGTGTGTGTGTGTATGTGTGTACTGTAGTAATGGCTGCTAAAAATGTAGCTTTGCATCACAGAAATTAACTGCATTTTAAAATATATTACAATAGAAAACAGTTGTTTTGAATTGCAATAACTTTATGTTACTATATATTTATACAATTATTTTATATTTACTGTATTTTTAACAAACTGGTGAGCATAGTTAGTGCTGGGCAATGATTAATTGTGATTAATCGCATTCAAAATAAAATATTGTGTTTATATAATATGTGTGTACTGTGTATATTTATTATACACAGTACACACATATTATATAAACACAATATTTTATTTTGAATATATATATTTAGACACACAAACAGTATATATTTAGAAAATATTTACATGTATTTACATGTTTATATTTATATTCATATAATTTATATTATATATAAATATATATATATATATATATATATATATATATATATATATAAACATAACATATTTTTCTTAAATATATACATGCATGTGTGTGTATTTATATATACATAATAAATATACACAGTACACACATATATTATGTACACAAACACTTTTATTTTAGATGCGATTAATCACGATTAATCGTTGCCCAGCACTAATACATATACATATATTTATATATATCATTGGTCATTCAATAGCATGCATGGAATGATTTGTGCAGTAACGTATAAGTTAAGAAATATTATGTTCACACAATACAGCGAATGAGTCATTTGGACAACTTTTATGATACTTTTGCATCTTTGTTGTTGCTTGAAATCCTAAATCCTCATTTTATTAGCATGCAAAAGAGTAAGAAACTACATAATTCAAACTTTTTCCATTTGTGTTCAATGGAAGGAGGAAAATATGTAGATCTGCAACAAGGTTAAGTAAATGATCACATATAGGAAACATAATCATTATAAGTGCATAATCATACTAAATACATTTTAATGCAGCACATCATTCTGCTCACATCATCCTCCATGCCAAAAAGTGAAATAAATACATTAAACTGCACAGAGGAAGGAGTTAAAGAGTGTCCTGCTAAGCCGAAATAAAGCTGATTAAGACGCCTGGATTAAATTGCTCATAAATGTTCCACAAAGCAATAAATGGGCATTAAGCTGCGAACAAAACTATGAGGCTCATTATTGGGAGAATTTCATAACGGAGACTGAATGTTAACTCAATTTTAACAGCTCCTGCCAAGTCAAGCCATGTGAGTTCCTCTGACCTGATTACCGCCACATGATTAAACAGCCAATTACATTGCAGCACAAGGCCCCAGAATAGCCATTCTGGGAGCAGAAATCATCAGATCCGCTCCACTGTTATTCTGAAAGGAGAAATACTGGATCAATGAGTTCTAGGCTTTAAGCAAAAATTCACTGTTTCTATATAAAGAACTTTTCATCCAAAGCTCGCTAATAAAAGCATGTCATATAGAATGACTTGTTTGTAATTCAGTTTTGGAGCTTATCTGATTAATCATAATTTAGAATCATTTCTTAGAATGAAGATCCAAATTAAAAAGATACTTTGTAACACCTTTCAGAGGACTCCGCCTTCAAACCTCAGAAGGATGAATGGCACGTTTCATTTAACATTTCACATGATTTCAGCTGTCGGCTGTGCAGTAATGGTGCCACAGGAAATGAGAACAAAGTTGCGCTGTTAGACCCAGGAAGTCCACGCAGCCATGTGAATGGCTTGGGTACACCAGAACAATAACATCACCCCACCCGCTCCTCAATGAGCCATGAACATTCCATGCATTATATCCTGGGTTGCTAAGAAAAGGAGCCATTTTCTTTGAGGATTACATTACGTCTTAACAACTCTGACAATGTGAAATACTCAAGTACACATGACTAGAAGAACTTGCCGGGTTCTTCTAGCTCTTCGACTAGAAGAACTTGCCAGGACGTTTGTTTACAAAAAAAATTATCTTGTACCAAGGTTTCTGATTATACATATTTTCAAATAACCTACCATGTAGTTGCTGTAGTCTGGCTGTAAGCATTCAATGCTGTCTGAAAGGTTGAGATCTTTGTTTCAGGGCCAAAATCTGAAACATTTTATATATATATATATATATATATATATATATATATATATATATATATATATATATATATTTAGCAGATTAACACTGAAAACAATGAATACATGTTATTATTTTAGTATCAGAGTTAAGAAAGTGTTTAAAAAAAATGACTGCTGCATTAGTCCAAAAATGAAAGTGGTCTCATGATTTACACTTAAACCTGTTTGAGTTTTTTTTTTTTTTTTTCTACTGACATAAAAGACATTTTGAAGAATGTGGGTATCCAAACAGTTACTGGTACCTACTGTATAACCTTCCATAGTATGGGGGAAAAAATACTAAAAAAATACTATGGAAGTCCATAGGAACCAAAAACTGCCAAATTCTTCAAACTATTTTCTGTTGTGTTCAGCAGAAGAAAGAAATTCATACAGTTTTGAACAACTTGAGGGTGAGTAAATGATGACAGACTTTTCATTTTCGGGTGAACTATCCCTTTAACTTTTTACCAAGAAGCCCATCCCCTCCATATGGTACAGAACTAGCTGGGTAGATCAATTTCAAAGAAATATAATCCATTGTAAAACATTAGCAATTTCCCCCTAAAACAACTTCTATCCATTTGCAAATATTATTATTAGCTGTAATGCAAGCTAATAATAATTAGCTTAAGCAAATCTTCCTGTGCCGTGTGAACCGCATGGGTTTTTCTACAGACGAAATGTGATTAGATTTAGCTTAGCTGTCCTCACTATCCATGTGTCAGAGAAAAGAACCGCTTTCCCTCCAAAAAACGATTTTCATTGAGTTTGCTGTTGACTGGCACAATATTAATTACTGAAACAAAGGATCTGAACACTAATGCACACATATATTCCACAGTCAACTCATTTACCCCATGAGGTGAGGACGGAAAAGAGCTCTACCGAACGTAATGGAGGACAAACTGTTTTTTGCTGCTCCTAACATGCCATGGGGAATTACTAGATGTTGCATATTTTATATCTTATTATGTCACATTGTTTCCACAACCCATTGCACATTGAGAAAAGCAGTAATGTGGCAGTTTTACGCTTGGTACAAGATTAACGGGATAGTTTACAGCAACAAAAAAAAAAAAAAAGAATGTTTTGTTATTTACTCACCCTCATTTTGTTCCAAACCCATATGCTGTTTTCGTTTTGTTTTTTTTTGCCATGGATTAAACATTTTTGTAAAATCATTATGCTGCTCTTGCAATACAAGCATTACTAGATGCTCTCTAGCTCCAAAAAGCACAAAGGTTTCAAACAGCATTGTGACATTGTGGACATTTTACTTTTTGAGTGCGCTACTCCTTTAAGTGGTTACTATCTAAATGGAAGAAAATCATCCAGGGCAAAACAACCTTGAGGGTTATTAATGCAATCTGAATCTTTCCTCCAATTAAGCTTTATATTGCATTGCTTTAAGAAACCACAAATACAATATGACATCAAATCCCATAAATAAGTATGACCTTCTTCATCCAAACAAGCCTTTCAGTTACTGGGCTTTGGAAAGGAAGATAGACAAAGAGAACATTAAGCATGATGGATCAGACCAAGCTCATGATGCTATCTGATTATAGAAACACAAATAATGAAACATGCACATTATGTAGGTGTATCTTATAATATATCAAGTGTATCATAAAGAATATATGTGAACAGTCAAAAACTGCCAGACTCCAGAAACTCACTCCTGTACTGATTGCATTATAAAGTTAGTTGAATACATAATTTTATAATACAAACTATCAAAGTGGTCAAAGATCCCACCCATATGATATTTTGGTTTCAATATACTATATATGCCCGCTTGATTTGACCTGTAGTACAAACTTTGTGGAATGAGTTAGCAATAGTGATGTGGCACTAAAAATGTTAATTTCTATACAGCTGGTTAAAAGATTCCTCAGTAAGAACAGGCCTCACTTTCACTCTAAGAGCAGATTTTACTTTTGGCAGGTTCACAATGGGCACTGAAGCACCCAGCGTGCAACCCGATCTGCCCCTGCACAGATTCCACCTTCTGAGACATTGTTCTGGGAGATAAAGGCAAGTGGCGGGGATAAAAAGGACCAGCAGATGGCAAAGAGAGAGAAAGAGTGGGCAGCCTGACTCATCTGACCTAGGACTACCAGCTGTCATCCTCTGCATAACCACACACACAACTGGAGCAGCTGAAGCCTCCCATCCGGATACCCTTACACACACGGACAAACAAATTACCAGACAAAACAACTCCAACAAGTCAGAAGAACGCTTCTGGTGCATTTAAAGTTAGAACATCCCAATTACGATCAAATATCAACAAGGGCTTGAGACAAAAAAAAAAAAAAAAACGCTACCAAAAGTGACAAAAATGCTTTGGTATTTAACATATGGGAGGAAAAATGCTTTCTATCCTTGATCAAACAAACAACATAATTAAACTTTGAAAAATCTACTTTTTTATTTTTTAACTCCTATTTATATTCTTTTCTAGATTCAATTATTAATGGCTGCAGATGCCGTATACTGACTATAAAAAAAGAATTTTTGATGTTGTAAATAAATGTTCTACCAGAAAATACAACTTCACACTTTCTACTTGAAAAACTCACATTTAATTCAGTGTGTTGCCTGTAATTTCTTACTAGTAGTTGAAAAATTTCATTTATTTCGGTGTATTATTCGTCTGTAGCTGTCATTTCATTTGTCTTTAATGCAAATTTTGTGCTAATATGATGGGTTTTGATGCAAAAGACAAAAATTTGATCTGAAAATACTAAAAAATATATGCATTTATAAAGATAAAAAAGCTAATAAAATCTATCTGAAGGGTAAAGTTCATTTCTGAGACTGACTCCCACCCAAACTAGACCAAAATTTGGCCAACTTAGAACCTGATTAAGAGTAGATTTTCAGCCCGAGTTGCTCGGATTGCAGTTTTATTGAGCCAAATTGTACACAACAGGTTTTCTGTGACTTTAACAGGCGTTGAAGAGAAAATTCCTCTGGTGCCAGCATGCACTTGTGATTGATGGACTCACACATCACAAGACAAAAGAGACAAATGGTGTGCATTTCTCCACAAGACCTTTCCGTCAACGTGATGAAGTGAATCCTGACTTTTACAAAAAGACAATCGGTGATGCTCACTGCAAGCATGCAGAACGAGGAACAACATATGAGGGACGTTTTGTAGGAATCAATTTAAGAAATGACAGTAACTGACATTAGAACATTAATATTTCCTAAATCTCTGTCCAAATGAATAATACAAATAATGACAGAAGAAACCTGCCCATGACTCATGAATATAAAAAACAGGACTTGCTTCACCTGTCGATGAAAATAAAGATATAATTTGGAATAGCTATTACAAACATCACATCTGGATGCACTATTTGGGAACTCTAATGTGTGCATTAGAACAGATTGCTTCAGTTTACTCTGATGTAAACATGGTTGAGCAAACCAGGTGCGAATGCAAAATAAACATCTTAATAAATGTGCATAGCATGACAAAGTTGAATTGATTTCTGAGCAAATCTAAACACATCCTGGCAGGATATTTCCAGTAGTTTCTCTTACCTGTTAAACACTTTCTTCATCCTCTGAAACAGGGATGGTGATGCGGTGACCGTCTCTGATGGAATGGTCTCAATAGTGGTGACAACATGGTTCTGGTGCTCGGGCATCATCTCTAAAGCTGAAAACTAAAGCGGTCAATCAGTAAGCAGTGATCATTCCTATGGCTTTGGTTATTCCGAGCAGCTCCAGCTCTCCATATTGCAGGTGAGAATAAACAGGTGTATGTATCTCCAGTAAGTGCTGGAGGAGGAGGGATGCTGGAGGCTCCTAGAAGTCGCTGGATGTTACAGATTCATGCGCGATGTTGCACCTGTTCCCCTGTTTGCATTCTGAGCAGATGTTTCCCGGTGTTTCGGTGCGCATTTTCTGAACGCCGGAGCAGGACTGCCGTGTTTATTGGGAGGAGGTGCGCTTTTGAGTGAATAGACAGTTTGACCGCTGGAGGCCACTGTTTCCGACGGTACGCGTCAACCAATGAGAATCAGTTAAAAATGACGCTCCTTAAAATAAAAAGCTGTAATAAAGAAATGTAGGCTAAGCACATTTGATAAACGTAATAATACGTACTGTAATAAATAAATGTAATCATATCTAGTAAATATAAGAAGAATGCGGTGTATAAATGTAAGCACATTTACTAAATGTAGGCTGTAAATATAAATAAATTAATTAACAAACAGATAAATAAATGTAAGCTGACTTATTAAATAAAAATAAGTACTGTAATATAATGTAATAGGCCTAAATGTAATCATATTTAGTAAATATGGTAATAAATAAATGTAATCACATTTACTAAATATAAATGTATTGTAAATATAAATTAAATAATTTACAAATAAATAATAAATAAATGTAATCAGATTTATTAAATAAAAATAAGTAATATTATGTAATCATATTTAGTAAATATAAATAAAATACATTAATAAATAAATGTACTGTATGCAACATACACATATAGCACAGAAACGTTAAACACAATTATATCATACCATTTTACAAAATATAATTTTCCCAGAAATCTTTCATTTAATATCTCATTAAAAAATACTTGACTTTGACTTATTGATTGCTAATATTTGTTTTAAATGTTTAATTTTATTTTGGAATTCAGATTTTTTAATGTGTGTACACACACATCTATATACAGTATATATACAGAAAAAAAATACAATATATTTTTTCATTTAAATTAAAATGAAATCATTATTTTTTTATTTTAATTATTTAATTTTAATTTACTTTTTCCTTTTGAGTTAAAAAAGAAAAAATAAACAAATCAACTTTTTTGGCATGTTAACAGAGACATCAAGATAAGATAAAACAAAAGTATTTCTTACTCTCTAAGTCACAAAATATACTAATATGATTGCATCAAGATAAATGAAAATAATACTAATAAAGAATAAAAAT
>CM077240.1:28028356-28035856 GCA_039654775.1 Spinibarbus caldwelli
CACCCTATTACAAGAGAACGACCTGACAATGTCTGTACTATAAATAGGCACAAATTCAAATCAATAAAAACGAGGGAACTGCAGAGCTCATAAAGCAGGTCCTTGAGTAGATTTATGTGTCTGCTAATGCATCCCGACTGTTGTGTGTTCCCAGAAACAACCTTATGATAATTTAGACTTTGGCTAATCCACTACGAGATGTTATTTTTGTAGGCAGGTCTGAATTATTCTTTCTAAGCACCTCAGTTCAATGTGCTCCGGTGATCAATTGATTTGTTTCTATTCAAGGTGTTAGCGTGCTGTGGCAATATTTATCTTATTAGCCACGGGGGGGTGGATCACCTAGAGCCGTGGTCGATGCCTTTCTCTGACTGACTGAAGGTCCACGAGGACTTGTGCTTTACTGGAAACACATACAATGAAAAGAACAAAGGATTTTTAACAAAAGCTCCATATAAAAAACACTAAAGACAGACACAGATAAGTTCTTAATCCACTATCAGTACAAACACTTGCATCATGCTCAATGAAATTTTGTTGGTTGCTTTGCTTTGTTTGATTTTCTAGTTTTAGTAAAACCAAAGAACTGCAAGACTTGAGATTCATTTGGATACTGTACTTCTCAACTAAACAAATTGTTTACATTTCATTAGACAGCACAGAAAGCCATTGTCAGGCAATGATGCAATCTGCACCATATTACTGAAATTATATTCACATTATAAACATAACTGTTTAATGTATAATAAAAAATAAAATATTCAAAACTAAAATATTTAAAACATTTTAAAAATATTTAAAATATTATCAATTAAACAATAAAATATATTTTTGTCAGTAACATCGGTTAGCATGTTTCCATATTTGAATGGGCTAGAAGATACTTTATTATTATTGAATTTATGTCTGTCTTTCACTGTCTGAAGTTTGTTCTAAAGAGTTCAACCCCATTATGACAATCCGCCCTTTAGAATAAGATTTTGACCTTTCTGACATCATATTATGCATGATATTTGCTAGTTAATGCTGTATTTTTGCACTGAACTTCAACCCTAAAGCTTTTTGAAATGTCCAGTTACTTAGGGCCTGAGGCAGGAAAATATGATTTCTGAAAATTCAGTTTTAACTTTTTTAAATAAAATAACAAAAACATATTGAAAATATGGGGGGGAATTTTTTATTTATTTTTTTTTACTGACATGCATTTTGTAACTGCTTTTAGGTCTTAAACGAAGAAATCACCCAAAAATGAAAATCTTCTGAAAATTTACCCTCAGGCCATCCATGATGTAGATGAGTCTGATTCATCATCAGAACAGATTTGGAGAAATTAGCATTTTAGCATTACATCACTTGCTCATCAGTGCCGTCAGAATGAGAGTCCAAACCTCTGATAAACACATCACAATAATCCACAAGTAATCCACTCCAGTCTATCTATTAATGTCTTGTGAAGCGAAAATTTGCGTTTGTAAGCAAATACATCATTACGATGTTTTAACTTTAAACCTTCCAGCCAGATTATAAATCCAAAATCCATACGCATCCTCATCTACATCTTGGATGATCAGAAGGTGAGTACATTTTCAGAAAATTTCCATTTATGGGTGAACTATTCCTTTAATATGGAATTGTTCATTTGATAGGAAACAAACTTATATGAATATCTAAAAAATATATATAAAATGTCCAAAGGAAAAAAAGCTGTATATGTATAGCCTATGTACGTACGTGTGTGTGTACATATACACACACACATACACTTTTCATTTAATATTGCTTTAAATTAAAACAACAGATTTACATCTCTCATTTGATAAAAATACAGTACATTTCATACAGTATGACAAATAACTGGACATAAGTAATTTCATAATTTAAAACAATGGTGAAATATGGATTTATTAATAAGGCATAGTTCCATTCCAGACCTCAAATTTACTCACCAACAACTATTCGGATGACTTGTTTACCAGATACACTGATTTTTTTCCCCAGTGTTCACAAGTAGGTCATGACAATTTGTTCTTCAGATACTCCCAAACGTCTTGACAATCTTATTAGTTCAAAGTCGTCATGTATTTTTCATGTTCAGCCGTTAACATGAAATGGTTAAAATGAAGCTCACACGTTTATTTTCTCTTTAGAGACAAAAAATGGAGAGAAACTAGATTCTGTGCGAAGATGCTTAAGGCAATAAACCCTTCTTGCTTGCAATTGTAGTTGTAACAAACGCACTGACTGGCTATGAATCCATGTAAAAGAAAAAATATGAAAAGAAATATAAGTGATATGAAAAATAGCAATAAATATGGAAAAGCTTTTCCAAATAAAATATGTAATACATTAAAGATGACGAGGGACATGTAAGACTGAATTAGTTTGTACATTTCAAACTGCATCGAAAATCTAAAGCCTTGGAGCCAAATTTATGTTAATTTCCAGCATTATTCTGTCCTCCTGAGGCGGATATGCTCTTAAAAATGCAACCTGATGTATTTTCAATCCCAGCAACAACCCATAATGAAACTTCTCCTGTGAGAACATGGGAATACGAAAAGCAGATTTTAGTAACTGAACATAGTCAGCCATAGATCTGAGTAAGGCAACCAGTTCTGGTATGCTTTTTCCTTCTCAAAATAGTCATTTTCACAGTCTTTTACCTCAAAAAGAGAAGTAAATGACACCCGACAGAAGCAATGAATGAGTCTCCGGATGTAATCGGTGGCCCAGATGTTCATAACACCTCTTGTCCTCACTGACCTAAATGTGTGAACTACTTCAGAAGCTGCATTTTTGGACATGGAGGTGTTTAATAAGAACAGGAGGAATTTATGACAACCCCCATCCTTCAGCTTTGATGTTCCAATTACATCTACTACTTATGAATGTGAATTTAAAGCTACAGTTCTCCTAAAAATGTAAGGTAACACTTTAGACATTCTACTAATAGTAAGTAACTTTGCAACTACATGTCAACTAACAGTCATTTGAGTATTAGTAGACTGCCTGCTTAATAACTTCTAACACTTTATTTTGATGGATACAACATAATGACTATGAGAAACTTTGCAAGTATATGTCAACTAATTCTACTAACCCTAAACCTACTCTGAGAGTTAGTATACATGTAGTTCCAAATTAATGAGAATTAGTTGACATGTAGTTACAAAATTACTTCTAGTTGCTAGAATGCCTAAAGTGGACTATCAAAACAAAGTCTAACCAAATGTAAATCCATCTACTCACCCTCATGCCTTTGAAACTCCTCTGAATGACTTTACTCTGTAGAACACACAAGGAGTTATTTATTGCATGAAGTTCAAGCTGCTCTTTTACATATAATGGAAGTGAATGGTGACCACAGATGTCAGGTCGGGATTTTCAATTTTGGATGAGTTTAATTTCAGTCTGGGTTTCACACAAGATATTGTATGGCTTCAGACAGGTTGGAATCTACTGCTTGAGTACAAATTACATTTATGGTGGTAAGTACATTCCTGAGATTGAGATCACCCTAGACATTCTGGTTAACTTCTTTTGTGTTTGAAACAAGAAAATCAGTCATACAAGTTAGAAACAACATGAGTGTATTATATATAAAAAAAATAATAATAATAATAAATAAAAACATTTGATTAAAAAAGTAAAAAACAATTCCTTCCAAAGGTTTATAAAGCAGAAGCTCTATCTATGAGGACAATTCATTCTTTACCTTTGTTTGTTGCCCTGGTTTTAGATTTTGAAAGTATCTAATTTGATTAATGTTAACATTGTAACCAATCTTATAATTTTGGCTTCTTGTTATAGTCAATAAATGGTAAAAGGCTAATATTAACATTTTTAAAATTGTATCTAAATAAAATAGAACACTACAAATCAAAATAAACCATTTTAAATGTTTCAAGTGAATTTATCCATAACATTATAAATGCACAGTGTGTTTTTATAGCTTTAAGAGTGCATTCAATGTAGCAAATGTAATAAAACTGGAAATTAACTGTATTTAATGATTATATATACAGGTGCATCTCAATAAATTAGAATGTCGTGGAAAAGTTCATTTATTTCAGTATTTCAACTCAAATTGTGAAACTCGTGTATTAAATAAATTCAGTGCACACAGACTGAAGTAGTTTAAGTCTTTGGTTCTTTTAATTGTGATGATTTTGGCTCACATTTAACAAAAACCCACCAAATTTCAACAAATTAGAATACTTCATAAGACCAATAAAAAAAACATTTTTAGTGAATTGTTGGCCTTCTGGAAACTATGTTCATTTACTGTATATGTACTCAATACTTGGTAGGGGCTCCTTTTGCTTTAATTACTGCCTCAATTCGGCGTGGCATGGAGGTGATCAGTTTGTGGCACTGCTGAGGTGGTATGGAAGCCCAGGTTTCTTTGACAGTGGCCTTCAGCTCATCTGCATTTTTTGGTCTCTTGTTTCTCATTTTCCTCTTGACAATACCCCATAGATTCTCTATGGGGTTCAGGTCTGGTGAGTTTGCTGGCCAGTCAAGCACACCAACACCATGGTCATTTAACCAACTTTTGGTGCTTTTGGCAGTGTGGGCAGGTGCCAAATCCTGCTGGAAAATGAAATCAGCATCTTTAAAAAGCTGGTCAGCAGAAGGAAGCATGAAGTGCTCCAAAATTTCTTGGTAAACGGGTGCAGTGACTTTGGTTTTCAAAAAACACAATGGACCAACACCAGCAGATGACATTGCACCCCAAATCATCACAGACTGTGAAAACTTAACACTGGACTTCAACCAACTTGGGCTATGAGCTTCTCCACCCTTCCTCCAGACTCTAGGACCTTGGTTTCCGAATGAAATACAAAACTTGCTCTCATCTGAAAAGAGGACTTTGGACCACTGGGCAACAGTCCAGTTCTTCTTCTCCTTAGCCCAGGTAAGCCGCCTCTGACGTTGTCTGTGGTTCAGGAGTGGCTTAACAAGAGGAATACGACAACTGTAGCCAAATTCCTTGACTCGTCTGTGTGTGGTGGCTCTTGATGCCTTGACCCCAGCCTCAGTCCATTCCTTGTGAAGTTCACCCAAATTCTTGAATCAATTTTGCTTGACAATCCTCATAATGCTGCGGTTCTCTCGGTTGGTTGTGCATCTTTTTCTTCCACACTTTTTCCTTCCACTCAACTTTCTGTTATCATGCTTGGATACAGCACTCTGTGAACAGCCAGCTTCTTTGGCAATGAATGTTTGTGGCTTACCCTCCTTGTGAAGGGTGTCAATGATTGTCTTCTGGACAACTGTCAGATGAGCAGTCTTCCCCATGATTGTGTAGCCTAGTGAACCAAGCTGAGAGACCATTTCGAAGGCTCAGGAAACCTTTGCAGGTGTTTTGAGTTGATTAGCTGATTGGCATGTCACCATATTCTAATTTGTTGAGATAGTGAATTGGTGGGTTTTTGTTAAATGTGAACCAAAATCATCACAATTAAAAGAACCAAAGACTTAAACTACTTCAGTCTGTGTGCACTGAATTTATTTAATACACGAGTTTCACAATTTGAGTTGAATTACTGAAATAAATGAACTTTTCCACGACATTCTAATTTATTGAGATGCACCTGTAATATTGGTTGATTGTTTTTAAAAAATGGTTGCAATATATTGTGAAGTATTGTGTAGTAAAACTACTGTTCAAAAGTTTGGGGTCAGGTTTTTTTTTTAATCTTTCAAGGATGCATAGAACTGATTAAAACTAACAGTAAATATACATCTATAATGTTATAAAAGATTTCTACTTCAAATTAATTTTTATTAAAAATTCATATTTATTAAAGAATCTGTAGCAAAAACTAAAGCACGGTTTCCAGAAAAAAATATTAAACAGAAAAACTGTTTTCAACATTGATAAGAAATATTTCTTGAGCAGCAAATCAGCAAATTAAAATGATTTCTGAAGGGTCACGACACTGAAGACTGGAGTAATGAAGCTGAAAATTCAGCTGTGCACCACAGGAATAAATTACATTAAACTGTAATAATATTTCACAATGTTTACAGCTTTACATTGTTTTTAATCAAATAAATGCAGCCTTTGTGAGCAAGAGCAAGAGCAAGAGACCTCTTTCAAAAAACATTAGGAAAACCTTACGATCCCAAACTTTTGCGTGGCAGTATGTGTGAACCTTATGGACGAAAAGCCGAATTACTGTAGAAGAATTATTCAAGATGTATCCAATACACCAGCAGGGTTCCTGTGACTGCTAGAGCATGTCACTAGAAATGCCAATGCCATGAGTTCAGTTCCCAGGGAACGTAGTGATAAAATATATAGCCTGAGCGCAAGTCACTTTGGATAAAAGTGCCAGCCAGATGAAGAACTGTCAGATGAAATACACAGAAGTTAAAAGAAAAATCAGTCAGAAGCAGGAAGTGTGAGAGTGAAGCTGCAACAGAAAATCATTCCTCTTTTCATTTCGACCGCAGAAGAATCAATACCACTCTCAATACAACTACAGTTAAAGGATTCAGTAACATTTATTGTACATTCACGCTGGACACTAGCAAACCAACCCTTCCAACGGCAACCCATGAATTACACATTTAAGATGACTTCTTGTGCTGAGCAGAACGATGAAAAGCCTGTGGCATTCTATGAAAAAAACAATCACGGATCTCACAAAATATTAATGTGAAACATTTCTGATCCATAGATATCGACAGAGAAAAATAACAGACTTCTGAATGAAACAATATTTACTGATGACAAATAAAAATCAAATAAAAACATAATTAGCGCCATGAGCCATTATAAACAGCGAGAGCTTTCGAGGGGAACGATGTACAGCAATCAATTTATGCACTTAGAATTACAAACTTCAGGGTTTAATGCTAATTAGTGTCATTTGTGGCACGCACGCGCATATTCAAACGACACAATTACGAATAAACACGCACATAACCATTTACAACACGCTTGTATAGCCTTAATGGGAACGTGACGTTGCATGCAGAAGATTCGTCGAAATAGAAAAATCTTGCACGTTTGCGCTATCTGAAAGCAGCTGTGCAACTAGAAGCGCATTCCCTCTCCAGGGGCTCTCGTTCGCTGTGCAAGACGGATGACTGTACGCAGCTTCTGTACAGTTCAGTGCACCTTTACGAACTGCCACTATTCCAAAGTGTCCAAAGATACAGGAAAGTAAAAAAAAAAAAAAAACGATGCTAAATTTACGCCACATGGCTAACCAAGCTCCTCGAACGACCGGCTTGCTTGCAGGGCAGCGTTTGCGTCCTTTTCTGCATGTTGTTACTCACGGGAGACTCACACATACACAAACGCACAAGTATAATCACACACATACACACAGAGAGACGCCCGGCAGGCCTTGGCGGAGAAGAGCAGAGATGATCTGGGTGGAGAAGAGCAGCAGCGGGTCGCTGGCGCTGAGGCTCCAGTGCTTGTACTGTAAACATGAAGAGAGAGGGACGGACCCCCTCCATCCCCTCTCGCTTGTTCAGTTC